>QLTV01003124.1:450447-485250 GCA_003457575.1 Thermophis baileyi
ATCGTTTATTTTATTTTTCTATTATTTTGCTTCTGTTTGCACTCATTTGTCTTCCTTTTTGCTATTGTAAGCTGCCTAGCAAGATAGGTGGCAAATAATTTTAACCAACAAATTTAACAACCAACAAACAAATCAACAAACAAATACTATGAGCCACGTTGGCACAGTGGTTAGAGTGCAGTACTGCAGACTACTTCTGCTGACTGCCGGCTGATTGCAATTTGGCAGATCGAATATCACCAGGCTCAAGGTTGACTCAGCCTTCCATCCTTCCGAGGTTGGTAAAATGAGGACCCAGATTGTTGGGGGCAATATGCTGACTCTGTAAACCGCTTGGAGAGGGCTGTAAAAGCACTGTGAAGCGGTATATAAGCCTAAGTGCTATTGCTATTGCTACTAGGTGCAATCAAAGGGACAAGTAGTAGAGACTTGACCATTTCTTCTCTGTTTAATCAGAACAGATTTATCACAAGCGAGTCCTTCCATTTGCACCGGCAGCACTCAGCAACAAACTTTCATTGGTGATATATCTTCGATATAAGCATTGAAAAGGGTTCCTTCTGGGATGATTGCCCAAATAGTGATCTATTGCATTACCATAATCAGAGAACACCGTTTGCTGTCCCAATAACCTTCAGCGTCAAATATTTTACTATTAGCATGAACTCATAGGCATTGCTTCGATTCTGTTTTAGAGTTTCCATGTTGCATTTTCATCAAATAAATGATAAATCATGTCATGGGTTTTCCCAAGTAGATAAATACTTACTTTCTCATTCTCCTTTTTTAAATGTACTTTTCAAAGCCTTAATGAAAATGAGTGGAGAGAGCTAAGGGAGCTTTCCCAGCCCCCTAGAAAATGTCTTTGTGTTATTTGCTAAAACTAATTAGCAGTTTGTTGCATCTGCTCTGTTGAATTACCGCCTAAGCTCTTTTGGTAGAAGGAGAAGGTGACATAAGACACCAATATATAGCCTCGAGTGGTTAATCCGTTCTCGCCTGGTAAAAGAAACCCAAATGAAACCCAAATATATGGCAAAGGATTCTTTATCTATAATATTGATTAGTTGAGGGAGATGAAATGGAAAAGGACAAATAGCAGATTAGGAATAATGGTTGCTATATAAATATAGTAACGATGTATATAAATGGTGGCGGATCTGTCTATAAATATAGTGATATATTAAATTTGAAAACCAATAAAAATATTTTTTTTAAAAAAAAAAGAATGGGCCAACTCGCTACAGCCATTTCACCGCAGCCAACCCGCCACGGCCATATAGTGCAATATTAATGCAGTATAGTGCAATATTAATGCAGTATCAGGGGTTTTCAATTCAATTGTGTAGAATGTGAAGGATGTGTGTTTTTGTTTTATTTTTTTATAGTTTTCTTCTGTATGATATACACTGAAGATGGCATTTAATTTCATTGTACGAGGTGCAATGACAATAAAGTAAACTTAACTTAACCATCCTGCCATGGCCATTTTGCTGTGACCAACTCATCACAAGACATCACAAGCTGGCCATGGCCAACTTGCCATGTGACAATTTGCTGCAGGACAATTCCACATGGGATAACTCAATGTGATAAATGTTATCTGTCACTGTTTCTTCAACATTATTTCCATTGACAAAGTCCAAAATTCCAAAGGCAGGAAAGCAAGTCCAAAGTCCACAAGTCCAAGGTTCAGAGTCCAAAAACACAGTCTAAGCTTCAAGAAACAGAGGCCATAAAAGCCAAGAAGGTACACACCAAAGCAAACAGGTATTTCTGACAAACACACCTTCCCCAATGTCCAGTTAAATCACTCTTCCCCGCGTGTTCCTTATGAGGAGGGGCGGGGCTGCTTCCTTGTGAGCAAACCTCACCAACCTATTCTGGGCCTCCCTCTGCTCTCCACACCTGCAGATTGGGTGAGGGAGGCAGCTGTTCCTTGTCAGAGGTGGTCTGGAGCCTGTCATCTCCACTGGTCCTCTGCAGTTGATCTGCTCCTGCAGGCAGCTTTCTGTCCTGTCACCCCACCCCCATTGCCAGATGGCCCTGGGATTGCCTCATCCTCATCCTCTGGATTCTCTGCACGTTCCAAGGGGACCATGCCATCCCTGTCAGAGGTCTCAGTTCCAACACTTCTCCTCCAAACCGGGATCCAATGGAGCCATGACAGATACACTGGAAAAGGGGAGAAATTCTGGAAGAAAATATCACTGCTGGACTGCTTTCAATAAAACTGCATGGGTGCATCCTTGGAGTCACCAAGAGATGAAGTGCTGATCTGCACAAAAAACTTATAGCAACATGAGTATGGTTCACTAGCAGTTTCTCAAGAACAGAAAACTGGTGTTATCCACTTCCTACCCAGCCCACTGGAAAGCAACCTTCACTTGTCATTTCCTACTATGTTTTGAAAATGTTTTGCATCTTGTGATGGCACAATTTAGTACTGTACAGTCTGCCTGCTCTGCTTCATTTTATTGTAGGAGAATAGGATCACTTGTAAGGTGCAGTTGCAGAAGATAAGAAGGATAGTAATATCTGCAGCTTGAGACATTTTCTCTCCACCTCTTGTGTGCCTACAACCTCAGACTATTCTTCAGACTAGCCACAGTCTGGTAGCAACGTGTATGTGTATGATGGGGCAGGGGGAGGCATAACTACCGTAGTTTCTGCATCATTTTTGCAAGGAACATGGGAGCCTAAGGGTAAAAAATGGTAACCTAACTGTAAAAGACAGATTAGAAATAAAAATTAAAAACAAGCAAGAAAATGGTTAGAGAACACCTATCTGATCTTGATGAATATAAATCACCCCGACCTGATGGTTTAAATCCCAGAGTTCTGAAGGAGCTGGCAGATATTATCTCAGAACCATTGTACCATATCTTTCCAAAATCCTGGAACAATGGGGAATAAACTGAGGATTGGAAAAGTGCTGATGTGGTTCCCATCTTCAAAAGGTGGGGGGGACAGACCCAGGAAGCTACAGACCAATCAAACCAATCATACTTGGGAAGATCCTGGAAAAGATAATAAAAAAACAGATCTGTGAACATCTAGAAACAAATAAAGTTATAATTAAAAACCAGCATGGGTTTGCTAAAAACAGATCATGCCAAACCAATCTTATTTCATTCTTTGACAAAGTGACTAAATTAGTAGATCAGCGAAATGGTGTGGACATAGTATACTTAGACTTTAGCAAGGCATTTGACAAAGTAGACCACAACCTACTTCTTGGTAAGCTCGAAAAATGTGGGATAGACAGCATCATTGGATTTGTAACTGGCTGACAAACCATACTCAAAAAGTCATCCTTAACGGTACTATATCTATATGGTACTATATCTACATGGAGGAAAGTAATCAGTGTTCCATCTTAGGCCCAGTACACTTCAATATCTTCATAAATGACTTAGATGAGGGAATAGAAGGGGAATTCATCAAATTTGCAGATGACACTAAGCTGTCAGGAATAGCCAACACCCCAGAAGACAAGCTCAGGTTCCAAAATGATCTTGACAGACTTGAACAATGGGCCCTATCCAACAACATGAAATGTAATGTGGAGAAAATCAAGGTTTAACACTTAGGCAGGAAAAATTAAAGGTACAAATACAGATTAGGCAAAACCTGTAACTGTGAGAGGGACCTTGGAGTCCTAGTGGGCGATTATTTAAATATGAGCCAGCAGTGTGCAGCAGCAACCAAAAAAGCTAATACAATCCTTGGTTGTATAAACAGAGGCATAGAATCAAAAGTATTACCGCTTTATAAAGCCTTAATAAGGCCACACCTCGGTGGTGATATCCAAATTTTTTTACTACCGGTTCTGTGGGCGTGGCTTGGTGGGCATGGTGTGGCTTGGTGGGCATGGCTTGGTGGGCGTGGCAGGGGAAGGATACTGCAAAATTTCCATTCCCACCCCACTCCAGGGGAAGGATACTGCAAAATCCCCATTCCCTCCCCACTCCTGGGGGAAGGATATTGCAAAATCTCCATTCCCACCCCACGCTGGGGCCAGCCAGAGGTGGTATTTGCCGGTTCTCCGAACTACTCAAAATTTCTGCTATCGGTTCTCCAGAACCTGTCAGAACCTGCTGGATTTCACCCCTGCCACACCTGGAGTACCGCATCCAGTTTTTATCACTACATTACAAAAAAGATGTTGAGTCTTTGCATAAAGTGCATAGAAGAGCAAATAAGGCCTGGAGACTAAAACATATGAAGAACAGTTACAGGATTTGAGTTTGGCTAGTCTAGAGAAAAGGACTAGGGATGACATGATAGCAGTATTCCAGTATTTGAGAGGTTGTCACAAAGAGGAGGTCAACTTTTTTTTACTAAAGCACCTGTAGGCAGGACAAGAAACAATGGATGGAAACTAACCAAGGAGAAAAGCAATCTGGAATTAAGGAGAAACTTCCTAACAGCATATACATTTAATGAATGATTTTGAGGAATAAAAATAGGATTCTAGCAATGTGCTTCCTTCCTTGGGCAACTGGGTTCTGCTACTGGGTTGTTGTACTTACTTAGGGAAAAGTTAGCCACCACTGCTTTCAAAAAATCCATCAATCAACAACTCCACGTTCCCAAGTCTGTTTTTTTTCCTTGACCTTCTACTTCTCTGGATTTAATTTCAGTTTATTCTTCCTCAGATAGCCCATCAAGAAACTGATTGGGGTAAGAAGATGGGGAGAAGATTTTTCACTCCAAAAGCTCTGAATCTTCTCATTCAGCAGTTCCATATCAGTATTAAATTGCACAGAGGATGCCAGGATCTTGTGGGACATTATTTTCTGGAAGAACTACTGCAGAATGATGACATTCAAGGCCTAGAGCCTTCAGAGGGCCCTAACAAATACCATGACTGATGGTACTGAAAGCCATCAAGAGGTCCAAAAGATCTAGCAGGGTCATACATTCCCCATCTATTTTCCAGGAGCATAGGTCATCCATCAGGGAATCCAATGTAGAGGACATAGGGAATGGCCCTGAAAGAGAGGAGAAAGAGTTGCTACCAACTCTTCAGTCACATAAGCAGGATCTGAGCCTGGGCCAAGAAAGTAACTTAGAAAAACACCTCAGATTAGCCCCTCTCTACTTTATCAAAGATAAAGTAAGGGAGGGGAGAAGCACATTCAGACTTGCAAGAGTTGTTACTATTCTATAGCTGTTACAATAAAAGTAGTCCTGACCTATATGGCATTGGTTTCTTAGTCAGGTCCACCTTGTGGAGGTGAGACCGGAGTAGTCTCAATATTATATCCCAATGAAATTCCAATTAAAATGGATTGAAATAAAGCTACAGCTAAGCTGTGGAAATTCTGTCTTCTGTCCGTGTCTGTGATTGACAGCAGGGCTTCTGTCAAAAATCTGAGATAGTGTGATTTGAATGCAGAAATCCCGAATATATATTGCTTCTAATTGCTAACTTTCTTTTTCTTTCTTACACAATAATGCTGTAATCATATCCTGCAGTAGGAGTTTCTCAAACGGCTAGTGAAGGAACATCAAGTTACTCATAAACACGTTCATAATTTCTGAAGTGCAGTTCAAACAAAAGAAGTATGTTGAGATGGGCTGTTAAGAAAAATCTATAGTTGGTAAAGTAAAAGCAATTTATCTTCCATCTTTATTATACCTGGAAAAAAGGAAATAGCGTCAGTAAGGAAGAGTGTTGCATATAAGAAGGATTAATTTTGTTTCTCCAACAAACTGGACATCCTGGTAGCAGGAGGAACTTATAGATTGCGCAGAAACAGATTTTAAAATCCATCACACACAGTAAGTAGTTTGTTTTATTGTTGCAGTTTATTTTTTCTCTTATCATTTTTTCTCCTATCAGAACTGCATGCTTGCACATATTCTCTAAAGTATTGTAATCTCTTTTTTTCTAAGGCTACATAATATGAAATCATACCCCAGCAAGAGTTACGTTTCCAATGTAATTTGTGAAACATTTATGTTAATTACATTTGCCAAGAAAGTTTATTTTATCTCTTGAGAGAAACCCCAGGGAAAGTTAAATATCTTATCCCTGGGTGTTCCCAGAGATATGTTTTAAATTTTATATTATCTCTTTCATCATTGCCAGGAAAATAATTCAGGAAAGACAAAATATAAAACTTGAAATGTTTGTTAATACATGTAGTTCCCATGTTTACGGACCTTTTTTTTTTTATCCACGCAGATAAGGATGGAAAGATAATCATCCATTGATTAGAGAATCATGCAGAGGCTTTTCTCTTTTTATAGGTTTTATATCATGTGCCGATTTCAGGCCTTCATGTTCTTCCTTCTTCTGCAACTGAAGCTTCTCAAAGCAGAAGGCAGATGCATCTTTGTAGAGGTCCAGCAGCGCTGCATTTGTTCACTTTTAAATCAGTCGGAGTTAAAAAATATTGCTGTATGCCTTCTAGCTGCTGAGTATGAACTCAAAGGAGGAAATCTGGAACAATTTGCAGGCTTTTCTGGAATGAAGCCAAATTCAAATATAATTGACATCCTGCAAGCTCTGCAGGTAAGAAAGCTCATCTTTACTGACCTCTTTGTGCCGGAAATTCTGTTACCAGGTGCCCTGGAATTTATTTCCCATACACGTCTTGTTTCAGAACTTGAATTTGTTAATTGCACTTTCCTTAGACCTGTACACTGGCAATATACAAGGCCTTTGAATCTAAAAGTTACCTCTCTGCGTTTCCACAAAGTGATTGCTGCCCCTCTGGATGAAAGATTTGATATATCCAATCTGAAGAGGTGGCTGGAGACCCTGGAAAATCTGACACTGACAGAGTCACAAATTGCATCTATTCCTTCTAAGATTGGCAGAATATTCAGAGCATTACGTTTTTTGGATATTTCAGGAAATAATTTTCAAGATCAAAGCATAAACTCAACATTCTGCAAAGGTGTTTTCCCACAGCTCCAAGTATTAAAACTAAATCACAATAATTTGACTTATGAGACTTTGTGCAAGACTCTTAGTAATTTTGATATGCTTACTCACTTAGATTTAAGTCAGAATGACTTCCTGCCTGGAGTCTTCCCTTTCCGCTGTATGTGGCCACAATCACTTCAGATATTTAATTTGTCTAACACAGGATTAGAACGTATGGATAGATTACTGCCTCCCAACATTAAAGTATTAGATCTGAGTGCCAATAAGATCTTTACTCTAGATGTCTCACATTCTGCTTTGAAAGAGCTCTACTTGTCCAATAATAGGCTACAGACATTCCCATCAGTCCATCAGCTTCCTAATCTGGAGATCCTGAATTTAGATGGAAACTGCATGTCAAGGTTACGGAGCAAGGATTTATTGTATCTGAAACATTTACAGAGCTTAAAGGCTGGCCACAATCTGTATAACTGTTCTTGTACTTACTATATCAGGGAAATCCAAGACTTAGCAGCCAAAGAATCATTGCTGCTTGATTGGCCTCAGAATTATGTATGTGAGTCCCCTCCTATTTATCAGGGCTATCTGGTAAAAGATGTGCCTCTATCACTACTACATTGCAACAAGACTCTGATCAGTCAAGGCTCAGTAGTCAATCTATTAATGTGTCTTTCTCTTGTTCTTCATTTGCTTCTAGCATAGCTATGAGAATGCTAATTGCAGTGCTTGTACTCAGAATGCAGTTTAATGTCATGTAAATTGAAGAGCTAGATTTGTTCAGTATTTTTCAGAAATTATAACAATAGAGAATGGTAAAGAGCATGGGTTTTTTGAAAATATTACATGTTGACATTTGTTTGTCATCAAGATTCACCAGCTGGCAGAACAATCACTACTACTCATTCTCCTCAAAGTCATGAAGGATGTTTGAATGGATGGTTGGAACTCACAACTCTTTTGTCAAAGAATGAAAGAGTACTTTACACTTCAACATGGTGAATTAACTTCCAAGGGGTTAAAGTGAAATATAAAAGTTTGTGTATGGGGAGAAACACACAAAGAATAAAGTGGGATGGAATTCTCACACTGAACCTCCCCATGCCTCTGGTGATCTGCTGCCTGTCAGTCAGGTAATTTTTAACACAGGAAAATATTCAAAGGATTGGGGTGCATATTTTCAAGAACTTTTTTACTTTTTCATGTTAATTGCAATTTTAAAAAACCCATTTTGCAAAAAGAATAGAAGCATATTCTGTGAAGAAATTTAGGAAAGTTGGAGTATGCAAGCTGAAAAGATACATCTTATTTCACATGTACAATATTATTTTATAGTTGACATATAAGCAGTTGGTAATGTGGAAGTAACTCGATTAATATGTTAAAAAATCAAATAAGAAGGCCCCATATTCCTGTAGGAAGTTAGCACCCACCCCCTCCTGGAAAAATGAAATATCCTAGGAAAATATTTAAAAGGCAGAATATTATAGAATATCCCTAGAGAAATTGAGAAACATGCTTTTAGAAAGGAAACAGAATCACTCTTAGTAGCGCCCACCTTCGTCAATGGGCCATCAAGGAATGGCCCAGCTCACTCACCCCCGCAAGATAGGATTAGCCCTCTGCCTCATGGCACCTGGCAAGATTGCATCAGCCAGCACTCAAACTAGCTTGGTATTCAGGACAGCCTACAGAGTTGCCCCATGGGAGTCTGACAGCCAATGGGATACATTTCTGTACAGGAACAGGAAACTAAAAGGTGGGGCCCAACAGAGGTCATAAAACCAAGAGACTCAGCATCTTTTCCTCCCTTTTGTCTTCACCCAACATCTGGAAGCATGTGATCCACCTTTTCTGTTCAGGAGCCCATGCCATGTGCTTCTGTCCACCATTAAACCTTCTTTCCAAGCAACTTCCAGGAATCCAGTGTCTTTTTCCCCACTTGGAGCTGAACCCAGAAGGATATTCCTTACAACATTCCAATTAATACCCTGAAGTTACTAATGCAGATGTTTCATGAGACACTATTCAGTATAAACGTGACATAAAGAATCTGTTATCTAGAGAATAGTTGAAATTTGTACAGTCAAATCAATCTTCTGGTTCTTTCCCATGTATGTTAGATAGCTTTTGCTAATCTATTTAATCAATTGTATCATATCTTGGAAATATTTGTCCCTGAACCACCTCCTGAAGAGTTATTGTGATTTGTGATTATTTCTAAAACATAGGTGACCTTGACCTAAAAGAATATGTCCACCTGAATTAGGAAAGGTGGTTTCTCATAGGTCATGTAAATAATAGGTTGATGGGAAAGATCCTTGCCTATGGGCACATCCAATTGCAAAATGAGGCATTACTTCTGACAATATATTCATTGTGAATATGAGCAGCAGATAGTCTGCTTTCACTTCACCCATTCTTCATACCTTAGCCTCTCCTTTTGAAATATGCATTTATCTGGTAGTCTTTTGTTGCATATACCTGGAGAGGAATAGGTAATGGTAATAGTAAACCAATAGTAAACAATTTGGAAGTGTTCTTCTGATAATTTTAAGATGATCTTTGGAAGGAGTTATGGGAGAGGGAGATTATTTTTCCAAAACACTGAAATGATATTTTGCAGCTTAATATGATGATTTAACTTTATGAAGGATAAAATAAAGCTGAAAAAGTAAAAGTCAGGAAAAGTATGAACTCATTAGAATTCACCTAAGAGAGGAACCATAATCTAACAAACTATTCACTTATGAGAAGCTAATTTTTTTCCCAAGTATAGGAAGAAATTAAATAGAGAAGTTTTAACCAGTCTCAAATGTCAAATATATACTTCTGTAATATCTCCCTTTTTAGTAGGCATTTTTTAAAAAAAAGTATTACATTTTATTATAAGATAAAAATGCCAAACAAAACAAAAGTTAGAAAACTAAGAAAGAGAGAGAAGGATGCAAAGAGAAAGAAAGAAAAAAAGATAGTGATTTCCAATTTTTTTCAGGACAATAAAGTACAAAAAAGACATTGCAACCTCAACCTTTACATTTCACAACATTTTAGGTAATTTCTATAGCAACAAAATCATTCTAATCATCAAAACCTAAAATCAAAGTTTCATTTTTTTTTCAGTTTCAAACAAAAAGTCCAGTAGTTTCCAAATAGAAACAAAGCTAGATAAATTCTTATCTTTAATTAAAAGAGTCAGTTTTGTCATCTCCGCCAGCTCTATCATGTTTATCATCTTTTCTTCTTTTGTGGGAATTAGCGTGTCTTTCCATCTTTGCACATATAAGATTCTCGTCATTGTCAACATATATAATAACAAAGTTCCAAATTTTCTTTCAAGCTCTTTATCCATTTCTTTGTAAAAAAAAAATGTCTGGTTTAAGTTTTGAATTTATTTTAAGAATTCTCTGAATTAAGATAAAAATCTGATTGTTGTTTTTTTTGTTTTTGTTTTGCTTTATCACAAGTCCACCAGAGAGTATTAAAAAGTACCCTCTTTGTAGTTACATTCCCAATATACATTCATTCATTGTTTGTCTCTGGGCTTGTGAAAGTTTTGATAATTGTTGTTTTTGTAGATATTCATCTATCTTTTCCAAATTCATGTCCTGTTTTTATACAAGTTAGAATAAAAATGGTAAAAGGATATTTAGTGTCCAATTTTTTTTAAAAAAGTAACATAGATGTTACTACTGTAAGTGCTGTTTGAGAACAAGCTTCAGTGAAGCTTATAGTGTAGCTGTACCTGAAAATAGCTTCTTCTAAGTAGCCTTTGAAAGGTAGTTTGGTGAAAGATCAACAGTTTATTAGACAGATGGAAGAAGAGATGGCTTAAAATAAGTTTTATGGATGTTCCAAAAGGAATGGGAGTATTAGATAATGCTTGCTGTCTTGAGTTATTTATAAAAATAATAAAAATGGTTTAAAAAATATATATATTTTAAAAACTTGAAATGCATTCTATCCTTTTGATTGTTTTCTGTTTTCTGTTAAATATAGTATCCTACTGAGGAACACTTAAGAAACTTAGTAAATTATTAGCTTTTAAATAAAGGAATTAAGCAATATACTATATTTGTTCAACTCCACATAGGAAAATATACTGTATACTGGTTCTGGATCTACTACTCAACAATGTTTTTTATGTCATGTGTATTGCTGTAATTCTTTGTCATATATAGATTCTTTTTAAGAATGAGAAACATTCACAACTAAGAAAGACCAGGTCACATGACGGGACATAATTATAGCCGTGACTTGGGTAGCTTGCCAATAGATTAGACTATAGCAGTATAAAATCTTTTATTAGATATTTTTAAATCTCTTATTTTACTAGGGACATATGATAAACCTTTTAAATATTTCCTTTTATCCTCAACTTTTAATTGTGCTGACCACAATCCTTTCCAATTTTAGAAAGGTCATGATGTGCATTTCAACTTATTTCTTTGATAAAATCTTAGTATTCATGCAATGCCCATATAATGAAACTTGAACTTTCTTCTATTATTCAAGCACCTTATATTGGATTTATATGGGGTTATCAAAAATTGGAAAGTGATATAATAGTTTTAACCGTTATAATTCAACAATAACTGTATTTTTGAGTATTGATAATATTCCAAATTTGGGGATATTGTAGATTCTTTATGTTGTCTGTAGCTAGCTTTGAGTGAGTATAAGTTTCCATATGTTTTGACCTGCAATAAACTTGGCTCGTTCAGCTCTTAAACCACAAATGGCTTGTTGTCTCCTTTTTAAACATTTGTGATGGCAGATATCAACAGAGTTTCTATCACCTCTCCCTTCTAATTTGATCTTACAGATCTGGAGAATGATAAACCACAGACGTTATTTTTCCCCCTTTTGTTACAGGAAATATTGCATTGTGCACCAATATTTCCTTTTCAAAAAAATCTGAGGATATATACATTTATTTCTAGAGTTTATTTCTAGTTGCTTTTTTTATTCTTGTATCTTTTTTTCTCAGTCTTATCTCTACTGTGCCTTATTTCTATAAAAGATAGATATATTTCTATATCTTATACACCATTATTATTAGATTTTTGTCCTGTCATTTTTTTTTTGGCTAACTTGGGACAACAAATAGAGAGCCGAGGTGGCGCAGTGGTTAGAGTGCAGTACTGCAGGCTACTTCAGCTGACTGCTAGCTGCAGTTCGGCGGTTCAAATCTCACCGGCTCAAGGTTGACTCAGCCTTCCATCCTTCTGAGGTGGGTAAAATGAGGACCCAGATTGTTTGGGGGCAATATGCTGACTCTGTGAACCGCTTAGAGAGGGCTGTAAAGCACTATAAAGCGGTATATAAGTCTAAGTGCTATTGCTAGTGCTATTGCTAAATATACCTAATTCTCCTGCTGCCTATTTTTCCCCACAACAATCCTGTGAGGTGGGTTGGGCTGAGAGAAGTGGTGACTGGCCTAAAGTCAATCAGCCAGTTTGTCAGCCCTGAAGCCATTTTTTTGGAGCATCTTTAGGGCTGCCACAGCAAGGCCGGGTGGAGCTGTGGGAACGTAAGTGGGGAGGTAGAGATAACTGGGGGATGTGTAGCCAAAATAACATTCTTTCCCGTGGGAGCCAAGGACGCTCTACCAGGTGTTGGAAGGGCGTGGACCAAAGCCAGCCAGAGTTGGGACTGCGACCTGATTGGACCATGTGATGGACATGTGACCTGGGGGGCAAGAACTTTAGGTTTTGATTTGGGTGGGGAAAACCCTGGGTCCTTCAGAGTCGGGTTTTCACCAGCTGTGCCAATATGATATCCCAAATAAAATTATGCTTTGAAGAAACTCTAGGCCTCAGAGTTTTGATTGCTTTGGGGTTATTACTTAGAACCCTGACACTAACCCGACTCTCCCTATAAAAACAACCAAAAAGCTCCCCACGCTTGTGGGGCTGCTGTCCAGGGTCCTGAGCTCCGGCCGCTTACCCGGGAGACTGGGCAGCGGGAAAACTCAGGGAAGATGGAGGAGAAATCCTCCGACACCAGCGAAGCCACAGGAACCAGAGCAGCCTGCAGAGACAGCTCCGGGAGCCTTGGCTTTCCCTTGGCGGCTGAGTGGGTAGAAGCAGCAGTGGAGCTCGAATGCCAACTTGGTGCCCAGCCCAAAGAGTAAGTGACCTGGCCGTCGGCTCAGGAGCTCTACCAGTTGGGTGATGGCTCGGGAGGCAGTATCGGATTCCCGGTGCACCAGGAACTGTACTGGGCTGAAGAGGACCTAGCCGGCCGCCCAGTGTTCCAGGAGCCCTAGATCACTTCAGCCTGGGCAGAGTACACCACAGTCTTCGAGTGGAGTACTTCAAGACCCCTGGATCTCAGTGAGTCCAGAGAGTGGGGAATCCAACCACCCCCATTGAGAAGCCAGTCCTTGGCAGGCTTGCCAGAAAGATTTGGCTAGCTGAGTGATGGCAGCCTGGGCCAGCTCCCCCCAGGGGGTAAACCTAGCGTGGTCCTGGCCCAACCGACCTTCACCTTCCCTGATCAGGGGAATGTGACCACTCAGAGCGGGATTTTTCCCTTGTTTCACTCAGCACAGAGCGGATCGCGCCTTAGTCTCCCTCGTCAGGTCTGATCTACTGGGATGACAGCTCAAGCCACGACTGCCGCCAACCAGCCCCCTAGGCCAGGCCAGCTCAGGACTGCGGCAAGGGGCCATGGGTCTACTGAGGCCAGGCAGCCCGCCTCGCCAGCTGCCCCTCAGATTGCTGCCAGCGGATCAGATCCCCCTGGGCTGGGCCTACTACCCCAGTCAGGGGTGGATCCAATGCCAATGGGTGCCAGCGCCGGCTCCCCAGCTGGCTCCAGCTCTGTCACCACCACCAGCGCTGGCCACCCTCCTATGGGTAAAATGAGGACCCAGATTGTTGGGGGCAATATGCTGACTCTGTGAACCGCTTAGAGAGGGCTGTAAAGCACTATGAAGCGGTATATAAGTCTAAGTGCTATTGCTATTGCTATTGCTTCAGAGCCACTTTTGATGGCAGTCCAAGGAAGCTGGCCTATTTCTTGAATTGGATCTGGTCCCACCTCAATCGCTACGGAGGTCAGTACCAGTCTGACCAAGAGATGATTTCGGCCATCGCCGACATGGATGGTGAAACGACCGAGTGGGTGGCCCAACTACATGACGTGGGGGCTCCCGAACTTGAGGACGCCGATGAGTTCCTGCAGCTACTAAGAACCCAGTTGGAAGACACGACCCAGGGGCAAGAGGCAGAAGCTGAGATCAGAGACCTCAAGCAAAAAGGCTGCCCCGCGAAGGAGCTAGTGTGGGAATTCCGAATAGTGGGAAAACTGCGAGACTGGCCGGAGTGCCTCCTTGTCCACTACTTCAAGGAGGCCCTAGACCAGGACCTCTGGCAGGCTTGCACCTTCTGAGGGGTCCCCAAACGTATACAGGAGTGGTACTGGATGGCAGTGGCCATGGATCTCAAGATTCTATAAAAAAGCTATAAAAAGCTATAAAAAGCAGAAAAGCTATAAAAAGCAGAAAAAAGCTATAAAAAGCAAGCCGACAAACGCCGCTCTCCCCAGCCTCCTTTCCATGTCAGAGATAAAGTATAGTTGTCAACAAAGTATCTAAAACTGAAGTTGCCGAGTAAGAAACTGTGTCTGAAGTTCATAGGGCTGTTCCCAATAGTGAAAGTGATAAACCCTGTAACTGTTCAGCTTAGACTCCCATGCTTGCTAGGGAAAGTGCATCCAGTGTTTCATAGCAGCCTGTTAAAGCCGGCTGTAGGCTCTCAGCTAAGGCTGGTAGACCGGGCAGCCCCGAAGCCCATCGTAGTACAAGGAGACCCATTATGAGGTAAAAAAGATGCAGACTCACGCCTGCATCGGGGTCGCTTGCAATACCTAGTACACTGGAAGGGATATCCCCTTTCCGAAGCCACATGGGTTAAAAGTTGGGATGTGAAAGCTGACAGGTTGATTAAGCAGTTTCATGACAGTCACCTTAAGCCCAAAGGATCACCGGGGGGGGGGGGAGGTTGATTGGGATGTGGACTAACCTCCCTTTGATTTTCTCTTGCAGGAGGTCCTTCTCAACTGAGGGGGGGGGGCAGCCTGTCAGCCCTGAAGCCATTTTTTGGAGCATCTTCAGGCTGCCATAGCGGGGGGGGCGGGCGGGGGGGTGGCGACGGGAGGGGGGGGGTAGAGATGGCTGGGTGATGTGTAGCCAAAATAACATTCTTTCCTGTGGGAGCCAAGGACACTCTACCAGGTGTTGGAAGGACATAGACCAAAGCCAGCCGGAGTTGGGACTGTGACCTGATTGGACCATGTGATGGACATATGACCTGGGGGCAAGAACTTTGGGTTTTGATTTGGGTGGGGAAAACCCTGGGTCCTTCAGAGTCGGGTTTTCACGAGCTGTGCCAATATGATATCCCAAATAAAATTATGCTTTGAGGAAACTCTAGGCCTCAGAGTTTTGATTGCTTTGGGATTATTACTTGGAAACCTGACAGTTTTCTTGCCTCAGAGAACCTTAGAACGTGCCTGATTTCTAGATTACCATCTTAACCACTGTACTAAATTGGCTCTCATGTTTATACTATATTTCCATCCTCTTCTCTTCCCTTCACATATGGGTTAATGATCAGGGCTTCACCTGCTGCTCTCCCAACTGTAAAAAGCAGAGAAAGTCCTTTCCTGCTCAGGCTGAGTCCTTTCTCATCTTTTCACATTCCAGGTTTGGGCTGCCTAGGGGGCTGCCTTGTTGGCATTTTCCAGGATCTGGGCCTCAGTTGCCCCTAGTTTGAGCTGGCCCTGGTGGCTTTTTTCTGGAAGAGGGAAAGTTTGCTATTGATCTGCTGGGCTCTGCTGCTCTTTTTAAGTTTAACTGTGTTTCTGAAGTCACTTTCACTGAGACTTCCTGCTACTGTACAAAGTAGTCCCATTCTTTTTCAACATGGCTCACTTAACTGAATGCCACAGGATATAATGGAAGAGGGGCTAAGTGCAGACATTTTCTTTATAGGTAGGGAATTGGAGGCCCACTGCAGTAAGAGTTTGGAGCAGGGGTGAAATCCAGCAGGTTCTAACAAGTTCTGGAGAACCGGTAGCGGAAATTTTGAGTATTTTGGAGAACCAGCAAATACTACCTCTGGCTGGCCCCAGAGTGGGGTGGGAATGGAGATTTTGCAATATCCTTCCCCCAGGAGTGGGGTAGGAATGGAGATTTTGCAGTATCCTTCCCCTGCCACGCCCACCAAGCCACGCCCACAGAACCGGTAGTAAAAAAAATGGATTTCACCACTGGTTTGGAGTCCAAATTATGCCCCAGGTCTAGGCAGATGGATTTCTGTAAGACATCCAAACTGTACTCAAAACAAAATGCCAGCAGAACTGGAACTAATGCAGAGAATAATTGGCTACGAAAGTCAGCAAAACAACATAGTTCTAATTTGCAGAATGAAAGTACTGCAAAGAACTTTCACAATTTATAGATTACTTAAAACTCTAGTTTTCATGACCTTTAACTGGGCAAAATAGGATGATTTTTGAACCAAGGTGCCTCAAATGGTCTAACTTAAAATGTGCATCCAAAATCTGGGATCCAGGACTCTTGAGGGAATGAAAGTTGGAGAAGTTGCGAATACTTCAATATTACTGGCTGCTGCTACTGATCTTCATTTCCAAAGTTCTGTGACAGTTCCCAGCCAGCTTTGCAATTCCTTGCTCCCTCCTCCATCCAGCAGCAGCCACTTACCTGCTTGCTGGGAAGGGAAGAAGAAACAGGGAGGAAGGAACCTCCGCACAACCTTTCTGGCCCATGCCATTCCCCATGCACTCTACCAACCTGTGCCATCTTCCTGCATGCCTTCGCTGACCCACACACCTCTTGAGCACCTACACACATCCTCCCTGACCTGCACTGCCTCTCCCTACCTGCATCCCTATGTATCTTCCCTGACCCATGCTCCAGTTCTTGGGCACCCACACACTCTTCCTAACCCATGCCACCACCCATTAATTTATATAGCTACCTATCTCAGAACAGTGACTATGGGCAATATACGAAGATTAGACAATGAAAAAAATAATTCATGCACCTGGAGAATAACACCTTCCTCATAAAAAGCATACCAACAAGGTTAGCCTAACCTACTGGCCTGAACCCCTGGGGTAACAGCCAGGTATGCAGAGGCTTACAAAAGGCAAATAGCATGATCTGTTGGCTAACATGGAGCAATATTAATGGGTAGACTTACAGAGATGAAAACGTTGTTGGCTTGCAGTAAACACAAGATGCTTTCCCAGGGTGGAGCAATGGAAGCAGGTGTGGCCTCTTTGCTTTTATGCTATTGCTTGCTCTTTGCTCACTTCAGTCCGCCACTCTCCTTAAAGGACCCCCACTGTGTATTATGTGGGGGGGGAAGCATTCCAAGCAACATAGCACTCAACTGGTAAAAGGGATAATTATAACATAGTGGGATAATTATGCTTCATCATTCCAAATTTTTAGATAACTTTTGAAGCTAAGCAAATAGTACTGAGTGATAAAAGAACCCCATTGTTATTAACTATTCATTGATAAATTTCGCATCATTATTATTTTACAAAATTCTTAATAGTTTCCCTTACAACAAATGAACAAAAATACAATTCAAACAGTAAACATTTTCATATTCCAATTTAGATATTTGATGACACTGAACTTTGACACTGAACCAAACCATGTTCAATCCTATCAAGTTTTTAAAAATTCCTAGAAGTGACAATTCCACACATGTGAAAACACTGCTGTAAAAAAATATCCTTTTTGATAAGTTTATCAGAGATCAAGAATGCTCTAGATATATCAAGTATTTACCAAAGAAAGAAACATAATACTTTATTTTGGAAATCTACACAAGGCATCTGGAGAGTATAAATGGAAATACTGTATAGCCTTATTTCTAATTATTGATTGTTTGCAATTATTAATTTGGCTACAGGATAGTAGAAATGCTAATGATATCAGAATTACATGATATACTCAAAATAATAAAAAATAACTTAAGGAAGTTCAAAACTATTTGGCCAAAAGAAGAATATAAAATATGACTACATTCTACGAGGCAACAATAAGGAATTGAATTTAAATAAAAACATTTCTGAACATCATTTGGAAAAGCAAGCACTTAAACCTGTGGTCTTAAACATGCTAACTATTTAGCAAATCCAGGAAAGAAAAATTAGGTAAACTTTATGGAACAGAAAAGAACTGTGTTTGGTTGTTGCTTGTGTTGTATCTATTCTTGGAAAGTATCTGGGAGCAATTCTTTATAAAAGCAAAAAATACAGAATAACAAAACCAGTTTGCAAAAGGCACTTAATTACCTTAATGTTTATAAGACATTTGTGTTAGGGTTAATCTTTAGAAAAGAACAAAATTCAAATACTCCTGTCAGAGAGTGATTAACTGGCACTTGGGTGAGCCTACCGTCTTCCAACACAACTCAGAGTATGATAAAAAAGCTGCAGGGATACAGATGGGCATCTTGGAGACAATATTCTAGTGCTACTTATAAAAAAACATAAATCTTTCCCTTCTGAAGATTCAGAAATCTGGCCATTAGGTAGCCAGAAAATACTTTCTAAGGTCCCACTTTCTTACTATCATAACAGATTCTTCAAAATCATGACCACGCATTAAAACAAAACAATCTCTTAATGTCTTCTGGAATGAAGATCTGGCAGACAAAAGTAAAGTTCCAGGCACTTTTACCCCATATGGAAAAAAACATAGGCTTCTATACAAGAATCTGCTTTTATCATCAAGGATTAAGGAGATTAAAGATTGAAACAGAACTTAATTGGTAGTCTAAGGTAAAACTGTTATTTTAGAGAGGGATTAGAGATTTTAGAGAGGGATTATAAACCATTCCATTCAGTCATTTTTATACATTGAATATTAATATCAATAATTTTTATTTACGGCCAAAAGCCATGCATGCATATGAATAAATAAATAAATGAATGTGTATATGTGTATGTGTGTTTGTGTACACACACACATACATATATACATATATACACACACACACACACACAAGAAACTGAATGTGCGTGTGTTTAAACACACACACAAGACAGTGAAGGTACATAATCCTTTGGCCCACACTACATGATATGTCCATTTCCCTAGGACAGTATAGTTTACAAGAGAAAACTGTAATGTGTAATCCAGTGCTTGTTGAGGTATAAGAGCTTTGTGAAGGTGTGGATCAATATCAACAGGCAAGTGTCAAAGTATACAGGAAAGAGAGGGCATATATTCCTATGCCACTTTGGACCACCCTAGATCATGCACCCTGTATCTGGCAGAGGGTTTTGTATGAAACATAACTGAATTACATAAAATCTGATACTTTATTGTGGCCTTTTCCTCCCACAATATGCTTTGAACTATCTGAAAAGACTTGATTCAATGATATCTTGCACAAAATTTGCTGCCATCCAGGGTTCATCCATATTTTGCAACTTAGATACAGTATCTCTATGTATCTACAGCTATATTTCAGAGAGAAACCAGTGCAAGAAGTCACCAAATCTTTGTTGTCATCTATTGTCTGTGTGTGTGTGTTGCAACCCAGTTATGACAGCCCTTTTATGTGCATACACACACGTGTGCGCATTTAGTGGACAGATTTAGTATATATTAAATATACTCAAATGAGACACCTTCTAGGAATCCAGTTGCTTAGATTCTTGATAGATGAATTACCACATTTAGCAAAACAAAAAAGAGAAAGTCTGTTTTAGTGTATAGTGTAATGGTGGAAAACTGATTAAAGCAGCTCATCAGAAGACTTTGGGGCAGTCACTCTCATGTAGCCCATAGAATTATTATGGGGGGAAATGGGGGGTGGGCATTGTCTACTGCCTTAAGCTCTTAAGTAAAAGATAGTTTAACAAGTAAACAAATACATGAAGAAAGAAAGTGATTCTGGAGATTCATTAAGATCTTGGGTCTTCAGCACAGTTTCACTAGAGATAACTGAAATATCCGAAAGCATGGGACCTAGAACGATTAACTGAAGTTAAGAAAGGTTAAACTGAGTGATATGTAGCCATCTGTAAAAGGCAGGTCATACAGAGGGCACCGAGGGCTTCCAGCTGCATATAAGGCTCCTAAGTACCAAAAGGGCAGGTTGCCTATGCTGAGTCAGTCTTTGGTGCAGGAAGAATAATTATTTCTTTAAAGCAATTAAAAGTAAAATAGAGGTGGCAAAGACTCTAGCCATTAAAATTAAAAAAAGTAGTATAAAGCAACTAGAGATAATAAGGCAAGATCAGCAATACCCACTTAATACAATACCAAAAATACAACAACAAGAAGACAACTAATATTCAGTGATAATTTTCAGGATGTATAGAGAAAAGGGAAGAAGCTCCTTTTGTTTTTTAAAGAAGAAATCTACACTATCTTTGTGGCAAGTAGATGCTTGCACAAATAAGGACTCAAATCAGCAAATCAGGAAAGAAATGAAATGCACGTCAGTATAATATATATACATGATTAGGAGAAAGTGGGTATCTCACACCGTGTTTTCTGGCATGGGCACATTTATAGCAGGCATGCCGTATCAGTTGCTTTTCGCTCCATTAGAGAGAGACTGCTTTGCTATCCAAACCCGGGCTCTCATCTGATCTAAAACCCCAGGACAGTTGAAGCAAGCAGCATCAGTTTCATTCTAGAACTGGGAACCTTAAAAAGCAGACCTGCTGAAATGTTATTATTTGTTCATTATAAAACACTTTTCCAGTTAATAAGAAGGTCTAAAGTGGAGCTAAATGTTTTGACCTATGTAGAACTGAAAGAGATGAGAAGCTGAAAGATTATTTTTCCCCCTGGAGTATACTGTTGCATGAATATTGTTCCATTTCTAGTTTGATCTTTTCCTGGATGAATTGAAATAGTCTTTGACTGTCTTTTCAACATCAGGAATTGCATAGGTCTGAGCAGCAAACACTCCAGTACAACTCCCCACCAAAAAGCCTATGATTGCAGAAGATCTTAGTTTGGCTACAACAAATCCAGCAAGAAATCCTTTGACAAATGGAGAGGCCAGCCAAGAACCATCCTGTTGAAAAAAGAAAAAGATAAGGTCTCTGAGCAAAACTAAAATTCACATATTTTCTCTAGAATTCAAAGCTAATATAATGTTACTAACTAAACATATATCGATTCCAGTTGCAGACAAGTACTAATCGAGGCATTAAACAACTAATACACTGTTCCCTAATGATAGGACTGTTTAAATTGCATGCAGTGGACCTACCGTATTTTTCGGAGTATAAGACGCACTGGAGTATAAGACGTACCTTAGTTTTGGGGGAGGAAAACAAGGGGGAAAAAATCTGCCTCTGCCTCCCAGCAATTTGCCTCCCAGCAAACAGCAAACAGTACAGATGATATACACTGTTTGCTGTGTATTTCTCTGCATGTGTGCCTGACCCATACAAATAGCAAAGATTTGGAAAAATGTACATTATGGCAGTATATTAATGCCAGAAAGTTTTCTTAAATGTAGTCACACTAACTCCTCCCAATTATTTAAATAGATCTACTCCAAACATGACTAAGTCAGGGTTTAACTCAGCTGCCTTATTTTAATACTAAAACAGGACACTGTTACATTTCAGATTATTACTTGTACAGATGCTGTTAAAATTGATGTAGCTTTCTTGAAGTATACATTATTCTCTGCTATTTAAAAGAAGATACAATAGCACTGGGCCTCTTCAGATCAAGCATTTATTTTAAAAAGCTTCTTCATTTTGTTAAGTTGTCTAGAACAATAATAAAGCAGTCTTTAAAAAATAAGTCTAATAATTTGAACATTCTATAGACATTTATAGTTATTGACTTACCTCCTTGCATCCAGTTTCAGCAGTCTGATTAGCAGTCTGAAGAAAATATAATGCTGCCTCTGCCTCTCCCTCCCAGCAATTTGCCTCCTTGCAGTTTGAGTTTCACTTTCATTTTAGCATGTGGGCCTGCCTGCAGCTTCAATCAGCTGATGTTTGGGAGGCCGATAATCAGTTGCTTGTGCTAATCAGGCTCTGCTCTGTTTGCTGCAAGGAGATAAATTGCTGGGAGGCAGTGGCCAAAGGGTGGGGGTGGCTGGGTGGGGCCACATTCGGTGTATAAGACGCACCCAAGTTTTCACCCTCTTTTTGGGAGTAAAAAGGTACGAAAAATATGGTAACTATTGACTTTTAGGAGACAGATATAGTTAAAAGATTTCCATATATAAGAATTTAGAAGCTTGGATTCATTTTCTTATTATTGAAACAAGACAATTTATTTGCTGTATAATTGGCCTTTAGACATGCCCTTTGGATCACAAATATCTCCAGAACCTGAATTATCGATTATTAGTAGAAACTGGTGTACTCCTGTTTCTTCATTTGGTATTGTGCATATGGTATTGTGGAGAAATTGCAGAAACCTTTTATGTGGCTTCACTAAAAGAGTTAGAATTTTCTAGTCCTAACCTATTTGCCTTGAATTGAAAACAATTGGACAATTGATCTTATCTCATGATGTCCTTTTATTTCTTTCTATATTTCAAAACCTTAATTAAATTTTAATAAGCAAATACTTAATCGGGCTATTTCTGACAGAGATCAAGAAGAGTTTTCTATTTATATTTGAATCAAACATAATCCACTGCATTAATAATGTATTAATGGATAAATCATAATATACGTTCTTTACATAGCCCTAAAAACCATGAAAACTAGCTGGGTGACCTTGGGCCAGTCAGCCCAGCTCACCTCATAGGGTTGTTGTGGGGAAAATAGGAGGAGGAAGTTATGTTGGATACATTAAACAAATAAATATTGTGGTGCATTAACAGATAAACTATACAGTAAACTCTCAATTTAAAGGAAATGAAGGGCTGTCTAGTACAGCTGAATCTTCATTTTTATTTTGGGGGTGAGTAGGTGGGTGGTGATGGTATGTTTACTATGGTTTACAAATTATGATGTTTGTTTTTGATGGAATATTAACAGGATGTTAATCAGCAAATCATACTTTGTTGACATTTATAATTAAGCATCCTGTAGCAAATGAAAGGCATTTACTGGGAAAACAAAGCAACTCCATTCTTACCTGCCCCACTCCAGCCTGTACTTCATTTTCAACTTTTCGTTTCAAACTTTCCAACTGATCCTTCAAAAAAGCAAGATCTTTCAATTTTGGCAGAGAATCCTACATATTGGAAACAAAAAAGCATATTCCAAATTGCATGCACAATCTATTTCAATATCTTTGTTCCAGAAAGCAAAGAACTGAGGGCCAAAGCAGTCCAGCAATTCCAAGAATTTTACTAAAGTCTAAATCTGTGTGAATCTATCATTATTACTACATCAGGAAAATACTGGGTCTTTTTTTAAACGTGTCTGACTTTTCTCCAAGAGCATAAGATCAAAAACAATACTGTACATTCATGTAACACAATTTAACTGTATGCTTTTCAGAGCAGGAAATAGGAATTCATTAGTGGACTATTTTTCAAATATTAGTTACCACCAGCAGCAGGCAACTTTTGTTTACCAAGGTTTGCATCACGTACATGACCAGGTCTTAGGGGTAGAAACCTACATTCAGACATACAGCTTAACACAGGCACCTCCATTAACCACTTCCCCTTATGTCTCAACTCCCAACTAACATCCTACCTATTTATAGTTCAAAGACGGAAGTTGAAGCACTTAGGACAAGAGTCTGCAACTCTAAACACTCAAAGAGCCATTTGGACCCGTTTCCCACAGAAAAAAAAACCACCAGGAGCCACAAAACCTGGGTGGGCATGGCCAACTCAACATCACTCACGCCCACCCAGTCACATGACCCCCTAGCCACGGCTACCCAGCTGGTCATTAGAGCAGAGAACCGGTTGTTAAAAAACACCGGGAACCACAAAACCCTTCTCTTTCTCTCTCCCCTCCCCCATCTCTCTGTATCTTCCCCTCTCTCCCCCTCTCTGTATCTCTCTGTCCCTCTCTCCCCCTCTCTCTCTCCCCCTTCTGTATCTGTGTCTATCTCCCCTTCTCTCCTCTCTCCCCGCTCTCTGTATCTTCCCCTCACTCTCCCCCTCTCTATGTCTCTCTCCCCTCTCTCTGTATCTCTCTCTCCCCCCTCTGTATCTCTCCCCCTCTCCCTCTGTATCTCTTTCTCTCTCTCCCCCTCTGTATCTCTGTGTGTCTCTCTCTCTATGTCTCTCTCCCCCTCTCCTCTCCCTTCTCTCTGCATCTCTCTCCCCCTCTCCCTATCTCCCCCTCTTTCTATATCTCTCTGTCTCTGTCTCTGTCTCTGTCTCTCTCTCTCTCTGTGTGTGTGTGTGTGTGTGTGTGTGTGTGTGTGTGTGTATCTCTGTGTCTCTTCTCACACTCTCGGAAAGCTCAGCAAGCTCTCCTTGGGGCTCTTCGCTACTCCTTTTCTTTCTTCTTGGCAACTTTTTGGAAATCCGGGCTGGCCGAGGAAGGAGCGCAAGCCGCGGTGGAGGCTTCCCTCCTCCTCCTCCTTCTTCTCCTCTCGCTACCACCTGGCCGGCTGTGGCGGGGCCGGGAGGGTGCGCACGAGCAGGTATACCCTCCTCAAGCGAGTGGTCGCCCACCCCACCCGCACCTTTGCTGCGCTTTGGCCGAGCCCGGCCGCTCGCTTGAGGAGGGTCTCACCGCTTGTTGCACCCTCCCGGCCCCGCCACAGCCGGCCAGGGGGTCATGAGAGGAGAAGGAGGAGGAGGAGGAGGGAAGCCTCCGCCGCAGCTTGCGCTCTTTCCTCAGCCAGTCCGGATTTCCAAAAAGTTGCCAAGAAGAAAGAAAAGGAGTAGCGAAGAGCCCCAAGGAGAGCTCGTTGGGCTTTCCGAGAGTGAGAAGAGAGACAGACAGACAGACAGAGACAGAGAGGGGGGGGGGAGACCGGCTGATGGATGAGCGTCTTTGGCGAGGGCGCTCTGGCTTTCTCCGAGCCTGACCCCTAGGGTGGGAGTGCGAGGTTCGGTGGGGCCAGCCTCCTTTTCCCGCTGCCCTGAGCTTCTTAAAGCCGCGGCTGGGTACTGTGGGCCCGTGCCCCTTTCTGTCGTCGTCCCCTCCTCCCGGATCCCATTCCCACCCCGCCAACCCTCTTGTTAGCGAGGCCGGCGTTGGTTGCGGCCAGGTCGGGCCAGTGTCTCAGGGCGGAGAGCAGGTTGCGCGTCTCCCCAAGCAACCCAGCACTAACAAGGGCCGGAAGAAGCTCCAGCAAGAGTGAGGCGCTGGAGAATCAGCCCTGGCCGCTTCTCCATCCCCCGCCATCACCCTTACCTTCTCAGGCAAGGAGTGACTGGGAGGGGAGGGCGAGGCCAGCCAGTGATGGGACAGGGAGCCGCAGCAGAGAGCCCAAAGAGCCGCATGCGGCTCAGGAGCCGCGGGTTGCCGAGACCCGACTTAGGAGAAATGGGAATATGCTGCTTCCATCAAAGCATGCCTAGAACTACCGGTATGGGGGAGGAAAATCATCTTATTATTCTATTCTACAGGATTGATCCCTTCATCAAAATGATGAAAACAACTCACATTGTAAGCTCTGTCCCTTTTGTACAGGAGTACAGACATAGGTACATACGACAGAAATAGAGCTTGCATTGCCATGATGCAATACTGCTTTTGAAATTTGTCCCCCCTTGAATCCCATGCACACCTGCTGGGAGAGCGGGAGAGAATCTGTATTAGGCTACATAGATAGCTACATACACTACCATGATAGTGATGCCACGTAAAGCTATTGAAAAACTACTATAGTTGCACTTATCAAACATATTTATAACTTGTCATAATAAAATTTGGCTAATTAATTAAAGATTGCATGTAGATGGATAATCTCCTAGACTGAAAGCAGTACAGTATTTCCAAAATCACCACCAAATTATAAATATTATTACATCATTGATTCTGTACTTCATGGAACTATGACACAAAATATGGATTCTAGGGACAAATCCTAATGAATTCCTTGAATTTTAATATGGGAGTTCCACAAAATCCATTCTCAAATCCATATGCAAAATCAAAACCAAAGGAGTAACAGATTCCAACCTTTTTAAAATATGCTTTTTGTTGTTATTCTTCTGTATCTTGTTCCTATCTGTTTATTGTATTCACTATATTGTGAGCCGCCCAGAGATTTTTTTTCGGCAATGAGGCACCACCAAATTTAAAGAATGAATAAAATTTTAGGTGGTGCAAAAATAAATAGTTTGGGCATAGTTTCTCACGAATCATATGAATTAATGTAGAGAATGGCTGCCCTCCGGGGCTTACCATTAAGCTACAAATCAGCTCTATCTGTGATATGGCCCTTGGGGGATACCTTTCGTCAACTAAGGTGAAACATTATGAAAATGTCATGAGGGATCCATGCATTCCTCCATGCTTAAGCAAAAAAAAAAAAAGTTCCGTGACTATCACGATTATGAAGATCGACGAATTCCAACTCCACGAGTTTCTGCACGGGGCAGCAAAAATCTTAGTGTCTCTGGCTTTAGGTGGCAAAAAACATGAAATTTGGAGTTCGATAGCCGGTTTGGGAAGGTATCTAAATAACGCGAATCCCCAAAGTTGATTTCTTGGGATTCGATTTTTCACGGACTACCCGATTCGGGTCCAAAGCCAGCTTGCAAAAACAAGATGTCTAACAAAATACGACAAGTTGTAGGTTGACCAATGCAGCTACCCATCTCCGCCGATGTCACTTTGGGGGACGAGGGAAGAAAGACCGAGCGCGAGTGAAAACCCGGAGCCAACAAGACGCTTCCACAAGCGCGCCTACCTTATCGTCCGCCATTTTTAGCCGGAAATTGTTCAGGTTCCTTCTACACATGCGCAGAAGAGAGTGCCGCTCTTGTGGGTTCGGCATCCGAAGGCTTAGTTTGGAATTTTTTTATGAAAATGAGTGGGGAAATCCCGATTTTAATATGGTTGTCAATGTCCATACAAACGCAAAAGCCGACAGACGATGCTGCGTTGAAGTCACACTATCTTAATTGGTAGGGGATGTTTGAAATTCAGTGTAACAAAGCGGTTTAAAAGCTAGATGAATCCAGTACGCAAGGGGCTGGAATAGGCACTTTTGTAATTGAAATAAACATGTGTCCCAAGTAAACAAGAATACGATTGAAGGTTTGTAACTCTTTTAGCATTATTCGTTTACCGACTCTTTAATAATCCCAAAGTCATTCGGAATAGGCCAGAGTATCAATTTTCAAGTCAATCAAGCCAATCGAGTTCACGAAGTCATAGAAAACTTAAGGACTGACTGACGCTATAAGATACAAATCTTCCGCGGTTGTTCTTGCATTTAAATCCCCATCTTCCTCTCGAGAACTCAGGAATGTAGAGGACTCCCCCACCCCATGACGATTCTTTTCATTCTGTCTTACTCTCTCCCCAAAGCATCAACATTCTTCTATTAATGTATTTTTTCATTTCCGCTTTTTCATTCGGGTGCTCAAGGCGGCGCACCTAGCGCTTCCTCTGTTATTTTTTTCCCACCACAACCCCGCGATTGAGGTGGGGCCAAGAGAGAGAGACTTCCCCAAATATATCCAATGAACGTTGGTGGACTGGAATTGCTCTGAGTTCAACACCTTCACTGCTCCACCAGACCGTTCTGTCCGATTTGGGCGTGGTTTCAAGTGGCATTAGCGTAAACATCAAATGACAACAGGAAGATCAGCGTTTGGTTCAGCAGATCGGCCTTTTACTTTCTTTCCCCATCTCGGATTGTTGCAATCCGCAGGGTCGGAAGACATCAATGCGCCCTCTCGCCTGTAGGTGGTGCTGTCAGCTTGGGCTTCCATCACGGAACAGAAGTCTCACTGAACTCGGCCCGGCTCGAGCAACATTGCATGCTGGCATCATCACCCTCAGCCCCCTCCGCCCCTCCTTCTCTCCTTGGCTTGGCTCGGCTTGACTCGGCTCGGCTCCGCCCACCGAGGCCAAACTCGGCGTCACCCTCTGCCGCAGCAACGCTGCTGCCTCCCTCTCTGCTGGGTTGCACAACATCTTGCCTCCGGAGCGAGCGAGGCAGCTATGCTGGGCAAGGACTACATGCTGGCCATCATCCTGGTCAACTGCGATGGTGAGAGTAGCAGCCGCAGGACCGGCGCGGCGGGAGAGAAGGGAGGGGAGAGCACCTATTTAGGAGGAGGGACGCGGCGGCCTCAGGTGGGACAGGGTGGGAGCAACTTCGGACTCGCCGGCCACGCGGCCGGCCAAGACCTAAGAAAGCAGTGGCCCGGGAAGCATTGGGTGCGTTTCGATTGACTTCCCCACTAGGACATTGGTGTGCGCGTCTGGGTTTTGGAAAGTACGTCAGGGCTGCCTTTCCTCACTGGAGAGTGGGCAGGGGGGTCTGATGGGGCCATTCCTATCTGGCTACCCTCGTGCACTCGTCCTGGGCCGGGGCGTCAGCCTCTGGGTTCATGTCGGCGTCCAGATGGGAATGGCATGGCATGAAAAGGACGGGGCTTCCAGCCTCCCGCTTTTAGCAGATGATGTCGTTGCCTCAATGTGCCATGTACCTTGCCTTTTTTAAAAAAAATTAAACGCTAACCCTTTGCCGCCTGCTGGTCGGTGAGAAAGATGCTTACGTCTTGTCCCACATCAATGTGAAGACACTCATAACTGATTTCCATGGTGAAAGAAAGCGGGGACAACGGGGTGGGGGGGGAGGCGAGAGGGCAGTTTTGCAAAATCCATTTCCTGTAATGTGCAGTTTTACCGGGCTCGTCTTTTTTTTTGGGCCAACCTTTTTGGCGACCTATTTTTAGGCAGCTTTCCGTGGTGCTGAAAAGAGAGGGTAGGAAAGTAGGTTCAGTTCATCTAGTTCCCTTGGTTCCTCAGCAGTGTAACCTTTCCCCTTAATGTTTCTCCCCCCCTTTTTTTTTTTGCATATTCAGAATAGAAATAAATATGAAAATCCTGTATCTTCAGTAAAAGTCTTAAAATCCTGACTAACTATGAAAACCTCATCCATATCAATAGATCGATTATGTTCTTACTGTTGCATTAGAATGTAGATATATTTAATATCTCAGTCTATTTATCTGGAGAGCAACTTTCCTGGATTGATTTTTCATATTGTGGTTTGTCCCAAATTGTTATGAGTTTAACAGTCTCAACAGCTGATGACTTTATGACTTCATAAAGGTGAAGCTTTTGTCCCATATGTGAATGAAGGTGTAGTGTGTGTATGTGTGTGAGTGTATAACATTACAATGTTTTTAAATTATAGCTAGGGTCCTACATATGCTAGCTTTATTTCTGGCTTAAGCTTCACTTTTCCAGAGAGTCCCTGGTTGTCACAGTTGTTCTGGATAATGTTTCCTTTTTCTGGAAAGCCAGAATTCAAAATGTTTTACACAAGAGTCATGTAAAGCCCTTCACCTGACAGCAAGATGTATAACTATTAAGGAAGATCATTACTATAAACTGATGCAACAAATTAAAGCAGACTTGGAGAAATGGAAAAATCTGCAATTATCATTAATAGGAAGAATAGCTACAATAAAAATGAATATATTACCAAGATTACTATATTTATTTCAAACAATTCTGATAAAATTGGGAAAAATACCTTGAGGAACTCAATAAAATAATATTAACATATATCTGGCAAGGGAAAAAAGCAATAATAAGTTTGAAAATGCTGCAGGATTCAAGGAATAGAGGAGGCTTTGGGCTACCGAATTGGGAATTGTATTACCAGGCTGCGGTACTTATATGGGTGAAAGAATGGATTGTATTGAGGAATACAAGACTATTGACTTTGGAGGGGCATGATTTACAATAGGGCTGGCATGTCTTCTTGTGGTATGGGAAAAATAAAATACATGGTTACTTCCAAAGACATTACATTAGGAATGCATTATTGTTAGTGTGGGAAAAAATTAGAGAACAATATTATTTGAGGATACCAGTTTGGCTTTCAACAATGGAAGCACTGATTCACCCAAATGTTATTAACATGGAAAATATTGTTAGATACAAAGATATCTTGAATGAAAAGAGGGAACTCAAAACTAAACAAGAATTGAGCAATCAAGGGATTGATATGGCATGGTATTCACAAGTGCAGATACATTCTAGATATGAGAAAGATGTTAAACTATACGAATTTTATAAAGAACCAACAGAATTAGACAAGGTATTTACAGGGGCAGAAGAAAAATTGATAAAGAAAACGTACAGCTACTTATTGGGTATTAAATTGGAAAGTGAACAAGTGAAGGAGACAATGATAGTATGGGCAAACAACTTTGGTTATACAATAGTTAGACAAATGGCAGAAACTGTGGGACAGGAACTATAAATTAACAATGTCAACTGCATATAAAGAAAATTTATATAAGATGTTTTATAGATGGCATTTTGCGCCAGCGAGGTTGGCAAAGATGTTTAAAGATAAGTCGGCTAAATGCTGGAAGTGCCACCATGGTGGACATGCTCAAAGGCAAAAAAATATTGGACAAAAATACATATGTGGCTAGAAAAAAATGATAAAGCAGCACATTGACTTAAAGCCAGAAATATTCTTGTTGGGGATTTTACCCAAAAAATATAGTAAGGGGAATGCATATCTAATTATTCATATATTAACTGCAGCTAGAATCTGTCAAGATCCTTCTGAATTGTGAGTCTGTTTTCTAAAGTACAGGTAATCCTTGATTTACAACAGTTCATTTAGTGACTGTTCAAAGTTACAGTGGCACTGATAAAAGAGATTTATGACCATTTTTCACACTTACAACTATTGTAGCATCCCCATGGCCACATAATCAAAATTCAGACACTTGGCAACTGACTCATATTTATGATGGTTGCAGTGCCCCTGGGGTCACGTGATCCCCTTTTATGACCTTCTGACAAGCAAAGTCAATGGGGAAGCCAGATTCATTTAACAACAGTTTGACTAATTTAACAACTGCAGTGATTTACTTAACAACTGTGGCAGGAAAGGTCATAAAATGGGGCACACTCACTTAACAAATGTTTCACTTAGCAACAGTAATTTTGGGCTCAGTTGTGGTCGTAGGTCGAGCACTACCTGTATTCGCAATTCCCCAAGCTTGGTGTTGTCTGCAAATCTGATGAATTCTTATTCTATGAAGAGAATGGGTCTAATAGAGTCTAGAGATACCCCACTGAATGCCTCTCTCCATGTAGATATAGTTCCATTGATGACTACATGTTGAGTGTGATTGGCCAGCCAGTTATGAATCCGTCTGGTGGTGATGTTGTCTATTCTACCTTGATTTATCTTACTAAGAAGTAGTGGCCTGCTTTGTCAAATGCCTTATTGAAATCCGAGTAAACTGTGTCCACATTATTTCCCTGATCCACTAATTTAGTCATTTTGTTAAGAAATGCAATAAATTTCATCTGGCATTATCTATTTTTAACAAATCTATGTTGTCTTCTAGTACAGGTAGTCCTCGACTTACCACCACAATTGAGCCCAAAATTTTTGTTGCTAAGCCATGGTGGCGCAGTGGTTAGAGTGCAGTACTGCAGACTACTTCTGCTGACTGCCAGCTGCCTGCAATTTGGCAGATCGAATCTCACCAGGCTCAAGGTGGATTCAGCCTTCCATCCTTCGAGTCGACAAAATGAGGACCCAAATTGTTGGGGGCAATATGCTGACTCTGTAAACCGCTTAGAGAGGGCTGTAAAAGCACTGTGAAGCGGTATATAAGTGCTATTAGTATTACTAAGCAAGACATTTGTTAAGTGATTTTTGCCCCATTTTACAACCTTTCTTGCTACATCTGTTAAGTGAATCACTGCAGTTGTTAAGTTAGTAACACAGTTGTTAAGTGAATCTGGCTTCCCCATTGACTTTGATTATCAGAAGGTTGCAAAGGACACAAGCAAACATCATAAATATGGGTCAATTGCCAAGCATCTGAATTTTAATCACATGACTATGGATATGCTGCAACAGTCATCAGTGTGAAAAACGGTCCTAAGTCACTTTTTTCAGTGCTGTTGAACACTGAACAGTCACTACACAAACTGTTGTAAGTTGCGAACTACCCATAATTGGTTTGCTGGTTTCTAGGTATTTGCGAATCTGCTGCTTGATTATAGCAATAGCAATAGCACTTAGACTTATATACCGCTTCATAGTGCTTTACAGTCCTCTCTAAGCGGTTTACAGAGTTAGCATATTGCCCCCAACAATCTGGGTCCTCATTTTACCCACCTCAGAAGGATGGAAGGCTGAGTCAACCTTGAGCCGGTGAGATTTGAACCGCCGAACTGCAGCTAGCAGTCAGCTGAAGTAGCCTGCAGTGCTGCACTCTAACCACTGCACCACCTCGGCTCCTCAGCTTTTATTTTATTTTATTTTATTTTATTTTATTTTATTTTATTTTATTTTATTTTATTTTATTTTATTATTTTATTGTCCTATATTGATATCAGGCTGATTGGTCTGTAATTTTCTTAATCATTTTTCCCTTTTTTGAAGATGGAATTAATATCAGCTTTTTTTCAGTTCTCTGGTAGTTTCCTAATGCTCCATGATGTTTGAAAGGTCAGTGGTTCCGATATCACATCTGCCAGCTCCTTCAGAACCATGGGATGTAATCCATCTGATCCTGATGATTTGAATTCATCTTGATTGGATAGGTGTGCTCTTACCATTTTCTTGCATATTTTGACTTGCATTCATATTCTGTCTTCTGTACTTAAATGAATTATTTCATTTAAGTACAAATAAATGTATTTAAAATTACAATCTATGCATGTGTTTATGCAGGTATATCTTAATGAAGGTTTGTCGTGTGAAACAAACGTCGTATCAAGAAATGAGGCTGGGATGTAGTAGCACATAGTTTTACATAAATTTTTTCCCTAGGCACTCAACAGGGTGGGTTCTAACTTACCTCGCTGCCGGTTCGCTTCCTCCCATGCCACGTGGCCGCACACGCGCGCATGCGCAGTGCTGAAAAATAAAAATAAAATTCCCCCCCCCCAAAAAGCTGCAAACAAGATGGCAAGCAGGAAACTCGGCTTCTGAGCATGCGCCGAAGAAAAAAACAAATTAAACCCCCCCCCCCAAATTTTTTTTCCAAAAAAAAAATATATTCCCCCAAAAAAAGATGGCGGCGTCCACGGACCAGCACTGACTGAACCGGATCCGTGACATCACCGTGATGTCACCAGCGGGTTGCTACCGGTTCGGGCAAAGTGGTCCGAACCGGGAGGAACCCACCTTTGGCACTCAATGCCTTTATTCCTTTTCTTTTTCTTGTATAAAATTTTCTATTTGCAGCTAAATAAGATGTAAAAGCCAGAGTGAGACATTTTCCCTTTTCCCCATTTTTGGCACCTCCCCAAAATTTTCTGTATTTAAATAATTAAAATAAGAAATCCAAAGCCAAATTAAAAAAAGAAACCCAAGCCAAATCCAAAATTGGTAGGGAATTCCTGGAAGATATGGTTTATCTCTAATTGTCTAATTTTTTTATTATTTTTAAAGTTTTTTTATTTATAATACAATTAAAAAAACATTGGACATGACGTGACATTCCAGTTTGAACATTCCTATAAAATTATTTCTAAATTCAATTCTTTATCTCTATAAATATATATAAACTTTTTATACAATACTAAATACATTTTCTCTATTTGCTAACCTAAGAATATATATATTTCCATCTTATCACTAATTTATAACCCCAACAGTCCACCTCAATTCCCACCAATGGTACAGTTTATCCCAGATTTCAAAATATTCTGATTCGTTTTTATCTTTCAGTTCCATCGTAAGCCTGTCCATTTCAGCACAAGATAGTATTTTATGCATTATCTCTTCATCTGTGGGAGTTTCTTTGTTCTTCCATTTTTGTGCATAGGCCAGTCTGGCAGCAGTCAAGATGTGCAACATCAAATATATTGTTCCTTTGTCATATTTATCTGTGGTTATACCCAGTAAAAAAAGTTCAGGTTTTAGCTCTATCTCCAGCGTTAATATTTATTTCAACCATTTCCTTATCCTATTCCAATATTCAAGGGCTTTAGGGCATTCCCACCACATGTGGTAATAGGTCCCTGTTGCTATTTTACATTTCCAACATATAGGTGAAAGATTTGGGCCCATTTTCGCTAACCTCGTGGGTGGGAAATACCATCTATAGAACATCTTATAAAGATTTTCCGTATAAGAAGTGGCTAAAGTAAATTTCCTATTTCTTTCCCACAGTTCTTGCCAAATCTGTAAATCAATATTAAAGCCGAAATCCCTACACCACGTTAACATAGTTTCCTTGACCTGCTCTTCAAACATTGCCTGATCTAGAAGGTAGTGATATATTATTTTAATCATTTTATCTTCAGTTCCTAATAATATTTTATCTAACTCTGTCAACTCTGTTTTTATACCCCAATCTTTTTTGTCTTTCCTATATCGTGATTGCAATTGAAGATATGCCCACCATTCCATTCCAATCTCCTATTTTTTAATTGTATCTAATCCCGCACCCATATTAATATTGTAGCTTGATAATATTTTTCCAAATCCGGGAGACCGAATCAGCCCCTCTCCTTAGCATCTTGCAATAATTTTAACTTAATCCTTGCTTTTTTCCTTTGCCAAATAAATTTAAGTATTATTTTATTGAAGTTTAGAAAAAATTCCTTATCTAATTTGATTGGTATGCATTGAAACAAAAATAGTATTTTGGGTAGCACGTTCATTTTAATTACAGCGATTCTTCCCATAAAAGAAAGCTGTAAATTTGTCCACCTATCCAGGTCAATTTTAATCTGTTCCATTAATTTGTCATAGTTGTCTCTTTTAAGTGTGGCGCATCTAGCTGTTAATTGTATGCCTA
>QLTV01003124.1:495894-508915 GCA_003457575.1 Thermophis baileyi
CCGAATCGCGCAGGCCCAGTAGGACCTTACGGCGGCCCGCCTATTTGCGCGACTACGTCACCCACACTAATACCGGATTGGTCAATTGCTGAACTAAGAGGGGAGGGGTGTTGTGTTCCGACTTAACAAGCAGGTATTTGCATACCCGCCGCTGATTGGGTTAAATCAGTGGCGGGGAGTTTGAAGCGTTGTCACTGGCCAAGCTGGCTGCGGGGAGCTCCATAAAGGCGGCTTCCCTGCCGCCAGCCGCCAGTCTGCTGTAGTTAGTGCTAACCGCTATTAAAGTGCTGAACGGGTCTTTTCGTCTTGGCTGTTATTCCCGCGCCTATCTAACAAATATAGCTTATCTTTAGTTTCTCTCCAGCATGCCGTACAAATTCACATCTACATAGCCATGCCATTTCATAAAGATTTGGATAGAAAAGTATCTAGTTTTTAAATCAGTCACTAATTCTCCAAGTTTAATTAGCCTAGGCTAGTAAATTGGCTGTCACCAACACCTAGCTTTAATTAGGAAAAATAATATTTAAATCTTTGTAGAATGAAATGTGTTCCAAGTTTTGAGAGAATATGCCATGGGATAAAGAGGCTAAGCAATCTTCCTCCATTGTTTTTGGTTTGTTTTCATTCAGATCTCCCTGAGGCTCTGTGGAAGCCAGGAAAGATTTTGTTGGTCTCTTCTGTTGTTGCTTGTTTAGATAAAGGGAAGTGATGGGATCTAGAAGCCAGAAATACAGTGGTGTCTTGTGAGACTGGCAGGCGATGACTAATCCACATGTCTGATAATATACTATATATTTATACAAAGGTACTATGTAAATATTGTACTTAGCATCTTTTAAAAAACAGGAGCAGTAATATCTACATAAATATAGCAGGCTCTCTCTGAATGAGATTGCTCTCTCTATCCCATCTCTGAAATTTTCAGTGTGAACTTGGATCGCTGCATATACAGGTAGTCCTCAACTTACAACCACAGTTGGGACTGAAACTTTTATTGCTAAAGCGATTAAATATGTTGTGCACGATTTACAATCTCTTTTGCCATGGCTGTTAAGTGAATCACATGGTCATTAAACTAATCTGGCTTCCCTTACTGATTTTGCTTGTCAGAAGCCCCCTGGGAAGATTGCAAATGACATCATATAACCCTGGGACATTGCAACTCTCATAAATACATGTCCCTGCCAAGTGTCCAAATTTTGATCACATAGCTGCAGGGATGCTGCAATGATCATAAGTGGGAGGACTGGACATAAGTCAATTTTTTCAGCATTGTCATAACTTCAGACAATAGATAAACAAATGATTGTAAATCATTTCTGTTTGTATCAGATGTTTTCATTGATTGTGAAATGCCTGAATTGCCATTTACATGTAATTCCTCTAATTCACATTGAAGGATCTAGAACAGGGGTGTCAAACTGGCGGCCAGCGGGTCGAATACGTCACATGCAGGCCATGCCGACCCTGGCTTCGCAAAGGCAAAAACCATCTCGATATGTACACAATCGAGTTTGACACCCGTGATCTAGACACAGTTTTGGAATGGGGTTGTGCTTGGTCCCTAATTTTGTGTGATATGTGTGCCCTATTTACTTAATCAGTGGACAAATGCTTATAAAACTTTATGTGGAGTACAGTACAAAATACAGACTGTAAATTTTTAAGAATACTTATAATACAAAGATATGGCTAGCTTTGGTTCTGAAGATCTTAATGAAATCTATTAAGAGTTTTGTGATACTTTCACACTGAAAGCTTTTGAATTATTAATCATTATATCATGCAATATTCTCTATTTCTAAAATGACTTGGTTTACAATTATCTACCTATTTACGAAAAGTTGACTGAAAACATTTATGCAAAACATGAAATGAAAAAAAAGCATACTAAAGAAAAATATTATTATTAGTGTAAATTTTTTTACCTAACTTTTCCAGAAGTTTCAACATAATTTAAGGTGAGCTTTCTAGATGTGCCTGGACTCAGCTATGTAACTAATCTTAGGTCTCTCATGATAGATCTTTAAGAGAAGCAGGATGCCATTGTCAAGTCTGTCATCTTCGGCTTGGCGCCTCGCTGGCATCCTGCCATCAAAGGCTTAGGTGGGAGGGGGGAGGGATAAACAAATGGACAGTAAACCTTTTAGTATGCTAGTATGTGATGGTGGGGGGAGGGGAAATGACAGTTGAGGAAGACCAGGGATGCTTTGAACCAGTTCGTACCAACCTTCAAGGACACCGGGATGCCAGAGACACTGGGAAAAGAATGTCAATTTCTCCAAACCCCAGACGTTCCCAAAACACCTATACACCACCTCATTGAATGGCATTGGACTGGACAAGGGGGGTGGGATGGAACAACAGGAAAAGTCTGTATGCTTTCGTGCGGGCAATATGTTGACTCTATAAACTGCTTAGAAAGGGCTGTAAAGCACTATGAAGTGGTATACAACATATCTCCATAAATAGGATACTCTGGTGTTTGACATAAATAATTGATTGTTTAATCTATTATATATAATCCAATTGGTGTTGACTCTTGTGCAATGTGAGAGTTTTCCTTTGTCTTTAAATATTACTTCCAATCACCTTCATTGGATAAATCTTAATCTTAATCTTCTGAGAAATAGTTTCTCCATCTACTTTCTCCTTGTCTTGCATGACTTTATACACCATTGATCTTGTGATCCCTCCGTTGCTTTTTTTTCTAAGCTAAAGATCTTGCTTGACTTTAGGGTCCATATGTTTTGCACAGCATTCACCTACTTCACACAGTGAAACTATCAGTGCAGGATGTGATGAAGAGTTTTGTTTTTCAGCCAGCTTGCTGCAGAGCCTGATGTTGATTAAGGGAGTAACTCAGGGGTGGGTTCCTCCCGGTTCGGACCGGTTCTCCTGAACCGGTAGCAGCCCGCTGGTGACATCACAATGACATCACCAAACCGGATCAGTTGGTGCCGGTCCATGGGGACTTGTCATCTTTTTTAAAAAAAATTTAAATTTATTTATTTATTTATTTATTTATTTAATTTAAAAATCCCCTTTTGAGCATGCACAGAAGCCGACTTCCGGCACTGTGCATGCGGTCGCCATCTTTTTTTTGGCTTTGTTTTTTTTATTGTGCATGCGTATGCACGCAAAGCACGCGCGCGCCCATGCGGCGCGCCCACGCGGCGCGCCCACGCGGCACGGGAGGGAGCGAACCGGCAGCGAGGTTCACCAAACCGGATCAGTTGGTGCCGGTCCATGGGGACTTGTCATCTTTTTTAAAAAAAATTTAAATTTATTTATTTATTTATTTATTTATTTAATTTAAAAATCCCCTTTTGAGCATGCACAGAAGCCGACTTCCGGCACTGTGCATGCGGTCGCCATCTTTTTTTTGGCTTTGTTTTTTTTATTGTGCATGCGTATGCACGCAAAGCACGCGCGCGCCCATGCGGCGCGCCCACGCGGCGCGCCCACGCGGCACGGGAGGGAGCGAACCGGCAGCGAGGTAAGTTGGAACCCACCCCTGGAGTAACTGTCCCAAGATCACCCAGCTGCCTTTTGTGCTGAAGGAGGATTAGAACCTGGGTCTCTCTGCACCCAATCCAGTCCTTTACCACTATGCCACACTGGCTCCTTAAGTCAAGATTACTTATGAACACATTTAAAAACACTGTGCTCAAGACAGATCTGTTGAGAAAATTGCCGATTCTTATGTTTGCCTTTCTGTTTTTAACCAGTTAGCATTCATAAAAGGACAGATCTTCTCCCACAATTGCTAAATTCATTCAAGAGCCTTTGCTGATGAACAATATGGTTTTTGAAAATTAAATTTTACAATGTTAATGGGGCCACCTCCAAACAAATTCTCCTGACAAATTCTCATTGGACACAGACATCCAAACACCCAACATTTTTGAATTCGTCATTGGGATTCATTTGGGAGTCAGTCACTAAATTATTAATTAAGTTTTGTTGATCACCCTAGAACAGGGCTGTCAAACTCCTGGCCTGCGGGCCGGATGCATCACGCGCTGGCCATGCCCACGCCCATTTTAGCAATAGGGGGGAAAAATCCCGATATGTCACGTGACGACGCCGTGACAGCGTGAGTTTGACACTCCTGCCCTAGAAGTTAGATCTCTCTGTGCTTGCATAACTGATTAATTGAAAGACTGTGCTTAAACTCTGGCTTTTCCAGAACTTCTTCTCATCTTTCTTATCTTATCTATCCTACTACCTTCTCCTATTGGTATGTATGATTATCACTTGTTGTATCTTATGATTAATTATTGCAACTATGATCAATGATATATGACCCATCACTTTGTTGTTTATATGAACATTGAGAGCTTATGCACCAGAGACAAATTTCTTGTGGGTCCAATCACACTTGGCCAATAAAGAATTCTATTTATCTATTCTATCTATCTTTTCCAGAACAGCATATTGCACATACAGGTCCATTTACATGGAGTCTATTCTGGGGCTGATGCAGATAAAACAGTTCGAAATTAAACTTCCATTTTTAGAATCAGCATATCTTTTCTTTTTAGATAACCTGTGGAATGACCAAAATATGGAAGGAGAGCTCGACCTTCCTTCGGGATGGAGGAAAATCCATGACTCTTCTGGTACTTATTACTGGCATGTGCCCACAGGAACCACTCAGTGGCAACACCCTTCTCGCACTTCTGGTCTGGATCATGCTGGGGAAGCTGCATTTCCAGAAACGGTATTCTTTGACATATTATCAGTCCTATTACTATAAACTGGTTATGGCATATGACACGTGTCACAAATGATGTGCCATGTCATTTTTGAGGACATGCCTGGGGCTGCATGAGAAGGCAGTGTACTGTTGTGCAGCCTCTGGAACCTCCAAAAAGTGTGCAAGAATGGGGAGTGCTTTCCCGCTCTTTTTGGAGGCTGCAGGGCAATCGCCATCACTATTATAAACCATATCATCATTACACTCTGGGTTCACAGCAGCATGTGATTTACTTGAGTTGGGACTAGTTGTATTGGATAATCTCAAGTATTGTGGCTTGTAAATTACGAGTGATTACTTAATGTTATATGTGAACCCAACCATTTTGACTTATCCAATAAACTGGTAAAACAAACCACAGCTTAGGGCTGTTTGTATATCCATTCTTGCTGTTCGCCAACTGGGGACTCATTCCACCATAATTTTGACCTTTTGTTCATATGTGTCAATAAATGCAAGCAGAAATCTTTTATAGTGGATAGAAATGTGAAATATTATGAAAAATAGCATGTTAATTCAGTTCTTCCAACTCTCCCAATGGGTCTGCATGATCTCCTTTTTTTCCTATTGAGAAAGAAAGAGATTTCTGGTTTTCAAAGCCAAAATCATCTATCATCTCAAGGGCATAACCTGTGTGGAGCAACTCAATCACAGTTCAAAATAATGTTCAAAAGAAATAGCATTAGTATTTTAATTTCATTTGATTATATTTGTTTGACCCATTACATTTTCTGGAGTGTAGTGGAGCGGAACGGAACGGAACGGAACGGAACAGAACAGAACAGAACAGAACAGAACAGAAATCACATTAGGTGCTGAAGTTAAGTGAGGGGAAGAATTGAGAGATTGATAATAATTAGAATCAGAACAGAACAGAAATACTTTATTTGGCCAAGTATGATTAGACACACAAGGAATTTGTCTCCGGTGCAGAAGCTCCCAGTGTACATGCAAAGCAACAGAATAATAATCACAATCATCATCATAATACTAATAAGAGGTGTAATGCAGTTCCCATTACAGGTAGTCCTTGACTTAATGACTGGTTGCTTCGTGACTGTTCAAAGTGGTGAGAAAAGTAAAGTCCTGCATTTAGGCAGGAAAAAGCAAATGCACAGGTATGGAATAGTCGGATTTGGCTTAATAGTACCGTGTTTCCTCGAAAATAAGACCCGGTCTTATTTTCTTTTTGAGCCCAAAATAAGCACCAGATCTTATTTTCAGGGTATGTATTACCTGCTTACCTTAGGACCACCGCAGCCATGCCTCCCACAGCCCAACACCTGTTGTGCCGCTGCCCAACTTCTTCTGTAGCCACTCGCAGCCGCTCGCTGCCAGACGCCACATGGCTCATCGCACTGGTGGCCACCATGTGGCTCATTGCGCCTGTGCCGCCGCTCACGGCAAGAGGCTGTGTGGCACATTGTGCCGTTGCACACACAAGCAGCAGCACTGGCGTGACGAGCCTTGCGGTGTTCTGCTGTGAGCGGCGGCACCAGCGCAATGCGCCATGTGGTGTCAAGCCGTGAGCAGCCACAAGCGGCTGCAGAAGAAGTCGGGAAGTAGCTCGACAGGTGTTAAGGCATGGGAGGCCTGGCTGCGGTGGTCCTAAGGTAAGCGGGTGTGGGGCGCATGGGGCAGCTCCACCCCCACCCCTTCCTAGCTTGATTTTTATGCCTGCACCTTGCCTCACCTCGTACAACCAGATGATGGACGGGGCTTAACTAGGGCTTATTTTTGGGGTAGGGCTTATATTAGGTGCAGGTGTGAAAATCGGGCTAGGACTTGTTTTGGGGGTAGGTCGTATTTTCAGGGAAAGACGGTAGTAACTGTGAGAGGAATGTGGATATCCTAGTGGACTATCACTTAAGTATCAGCCAGCAATGTACTGCAGCTGCCAAAAAGCCAATGCAGTCCTAGGCTGCATCAACCGAAGGATATTATCAAGATTACAGAAAGTGATAGTACCACTTTATACTGTAATTATGAGGCCACACTTGGAATATTGCATCCAATTCTAGTCACCACAATAGAAAAAAAGATGCTGAAGCCCTAGAAAGAGTGCAGAGAAGACAAACAAAGATGAGAAGGGGTCTGGAGGATAAATTGTGTGATGAATGGCTAAGGGAATTAAGTATGTATAGCCTTACAAAGAGAAGGCTTTGGAGTGACATGATAGCTGTCTTTCAGTACTAGAAGGCAGGGGTGAAATCCAGCAGGTTCTGACAGGTTCTGGAGAACTGGTAGCGGAAATTTTGAGTAGTTCGGAGAACCGGCAAATACCACCTCTGGCTGGCCCCAGGGTGGGGTGGGAATGGAGATTTTGCAATATCCTTCCCCCAGGAGTGGGGAGGGAATGGGGATTTTGCAGTATCCTTCCCCTGCCACGCCCACCAAGCCACGCCACACCCACCAAGCCACACCCACAAAACCGGTAGTAAAAAATAATTGGATTTCACCACTGCTAGAAGGGCTGTCACTAGAAAAGGGCATTGATTTGTTCTCCGTAGCACCTGAGAACAGGAGAAGAAGCAATGGGTGGAAGCTCATCAGAGAGAGATCCAACCTAAAATACGGGGGAATTTTCTGTCAATGAGAACGATTAATCAGTGTAACTGTTCTGACCCAGCCTTAACAGAAACAAGAAACAGACTCCTTGTCCCCAAAACCCCTCTTTATTTATCTCCTGTGAATTAATAGCATTCACACACCGAGAAGTCCAAGCAAGAGTCCTGCAAAGAGTTAAATGCAGTAACAGACCTTATAAGTTCCTTGCGATAATTGCCAGGCCGTGAGCTCCCAGCCATAAAGCTGCAAATTAAGTTCTGGCAAGCAGTCTCTGAGGCACAAAACACAATGAGCCAAATCTTCAGAAATCCAAACTGTTGACTCCTACAACTACCACTCCCCTTTCCTTCTATTTATTCCCCAGCCAGGGAGGGGCCATTTAGTTTCCACGTGTGCCTTGCTTCCTGAGTCGACTCCTTGTCCTCAGTTGTTCTCCTCTCCTAACAGCTCTGCACATACGTGCATCTGGAACAGGCCTCAGCTGTTCTTCCTCCCCACTTATCTCAGCCTCCAAAGGCAGCTGCCTCTCTGGTGGTTGGGAAATGTCGGACGGCCCTGGCTCTATCTCTGTGTCCGATGCAGAGCATCCATCAGAGCCTTCCCCAGACTCCAGAACTGGCCCAAGTTCCTCCCCAACCTCCTCATTGTCCGAGTCTGCCGCCAGCTCTGCTGGCATCTGGCGGGCCACAACAGTAACATTATGGATTTCACTTAATGACCATGATGGTTCACATAACAACTGCCGCAAATAAAGATCTTAAAATTGGGGTAGTTATATGACCAATCTATTTTACAACTGTTACTACTTATGATCATAATGGGCCGGCTCCATTACAGCCGTGACTTTATGGATATTCTTCTCTTTGTAAGCCAAGCACTTTCAAATACCTTTTGGTACAAATGACCAGAGTGAAACTGTAATCTTATGCACAATTGACTGGTAGTAGGTTTTATTGAATTCAGTTAGGTTATACTGTAAGTCGCTGCAGTTTTCTTGGCAAGGTTTTTCAGAGGTGGTTTGACATTGCCTGCTTCTTAGGAGTGAGAGAAAGTGACTAGACCAAGATGACCCAGCTGTTTTGTGCCTAAGGTGGGACTAGCACTCAGGGTCTCCCAGTTTCTAGCCTGGAGCCTTAACCATTATACCAAACTGGTTCTCCCCTCTACCTTGTTTATAGGATAAAAGTAAGAACAGCCCTTAGAAAATAATGGAGATATCCTGGATGTTAGCCTCCCTGTAATAGACAAAGAACTTGGAAAAAAAAACAGAACTTTGTTGTTTTACATGTTCACAGTAGTGATAATGCTTTAGGTGCAAAAATGGAAAGATATATTAATTCCCACAATGGAAGATTGGTTGGAGAAACTGATGGAACTAGTGGAGATGACCAAATTACGGTAAATGTTTTAATCAAAGAAAAGAATACATCTATCTTTGTTTCTACCTGGAAACTGCTTCTGGATTTTGTACTTGAAATAGAAAAAAATGAAGCGTTGACTTTGGAATTTACTGATTAGACAGGGGTTTTTGTTATAGAAATGGCTAGTATATACTAAGTATGCAAAGTAAAAGTTGAGGCTCTAACGTTATTATGTTCATTCTACTCCATTGAAAAGTGTCAGAAGTTAATGCTTTTTTTTCTTTTCCCCCCCTTCATCTCTCCCCTTTCCCCTTTTCCCCTTTCCCCACTATTTTCATTTTCATTTGTATTTTACACGGAAAAATTTAATAAAATTATATATAAATTATATATAAAACATAAAGATTATATATAAAATACACCTGAAGCAATAAAAGAGGAAGTAAAGAAGAAAAAGAATATATAAAATATGAAGGAAAACCATTGTTGCTTCCTTTGGTCTTTGATTTTCTGGAAAGGATAGACTAAGTCATGACTTATTCTAATTTCCACATAACATTCTGCTCAGATGAGCCCTGAAATAGTATCCTCATATTTTTCCTAATGAACAAATTATCAGGAGAACCAGTATCATATAGTAATTCCGATGTTGGACTGGGCAACTGTAGGGCAGCCATTCTCTCTCAGTCCAACCTACTTCACAGGATAATTGAGGGGAAAATTGGAGAACTGTCTTGAGTTGTGAATAAAAAGTGGGATCTTAGTCTCACAAATAAACAAGCTTGAGTTTATTTTTTTGTTCTTATGCAGGACCTTCAATCTGCTGTGGTTAGATGTGTGCCAACAGAGACACTTATCCCAAGTCCAGTGACTTCATTCTCCAAGAGGTAGGTTTGTTAATGCAAGTCCCTTAATGTGAGGTGCTAGGTACAGGTAGTCCTCGACTTACAACCACAATTGAGCCCCAAATTTCCATTGCTAAGCAACAGTCATTAAGTGAGTTTTGCCCCATTTTACGACCTTTCTTGCCACAGTTGTTAAGTAAATCACTGCAGTTGTTAAGTTAATAATATGGTGGTTAAATGAATCTGGCTTCCCCACTGACTTTGCTTGTCAGAAGGTTGCAAGAATGATCACATGACCCCAGGACATTGCAACTGTCATAAATACATTCAGTTACCAAAGCAACTGAATTTCGATCACGTGACTGTGGAGATGCTGCAATAGTCATGTGTGAAAAACAGTCATAAGTCACTTTTTTCAGTTCCACTTTAACTTCAAACAGTTCAAACTAAAAGAATGGTTGTAAGTCTAGAACTACATCTCAATGAAAGAGATAGAGTGCCTGCACATAATTACTTTCTTTTATGATGTTTTCACAAGTAATATTTGTATCATTTGCTCAGATGCCCAAGAAAGTAGTTATAGTTCCTTTTCTTTGTTCAGTTTTTACCCTGAATAAAAATGATGCTCTTTTGCTCCTACAGGTAGTCCTCGACTCACCAACAGTTGGTTAGCAGCTGTTCAAAGTTACGATGGACCTCCCAAAACCTGATTTGAAGTTACAGCTGCTGCTTGACAATCCACCTGCCCTTATGACCAACTTCAGGAACACTGCAGAAATCCCCCCACCTATGTTCCCCTCATTCCCCCCCCCAAAGGCCTTGGGCCTGCTTCCCACCTCGCTGGATCCCCCACCCTCTTCCCCAACCCCCCAGTCACCGATCAGTCATAGTCACTTACCTTTTATTGCAGATTTCCTTCTGGAAGCAGCTGCTGCACAGCATGGCTTTCCTACGCAGTGGAAGCCTTGTGGCTCCATCCTAGAAGTGGCGCCAATTTGGGACTGGCTGCAATGAATTGTGGCCGCTCCAAAATGGCATCCACTTCTGGGATGGCGCCATGCAGCCTAGGGAGGCTGAGGGGCAGAGCAGCCTGCTGTCCTTTACCTATGCAAACCCATAATGTAGGAAGGCCACATGGTGCAGCAGCTGCTTCCAGATGGAGATCTACAGTAAAAGGTAAGTGACCAATCGTGTCTGGGGGTGGGAAGGAGGGTGTGGGGCTCAGTGGGATGGGAAAGCAGCCCCAAGGTCTATGGTGATCCAGTAGGGTGGAAAAGGAGGCCCAGGGCTTGTGGGGACCTTGAGGTGTGGGAAGTGGTGCAGAGAGAGGGGGAGGCCTTGTGAGGACCAGGGCAGATCACATGTGAGCTGGGGAGGTGCTGTAGTGAGGGACCAGGTTTGTGCTAGGCCTCCCAGGATCTCCTCCACCTTTGAGGCACCACATGCTCTGCTTAACGACCCACACGGTCACTTAACAGGGAGTAGGAATGAGGGTCATTAAGTGAGGCAGTCACATGGGTGCCTCACTTAATGACATCACTATATGACTGTAATGGGCAGGCTCCATTTTGGTCGTAAGTAGAGGATTACCTGTGTTCATATAGAAGTTTATTGCTGTTCTAGATCAAAGAGAAAACATTTCAGTTACAAGATCTGTCTGTTCCCTGCAATAAATATTCAGCCACATTCAGTGCCATTTGGAATAAAATAGAATGGTATGCTAAATACAGGTAGTCCTCGACATACAATAGTTCATTTAGTGACCGTTTTAAGTTATGACAGCACTGAAAAAAGTGACTTATGACCATTTTTCACACTTATGACTCTTGCAGCATCTCATGGCCACATGATCAAAATTCAGATGTTTGACAACTGATTCATATTTATGACAATTGCAGTGTCCTGGGGTCATATGATCACCTTTTGAGACGTTCTGACAAGCAAAGTCAACAGTGATTTGCCACTCATTTGTTCTGAGAATGAACAGAAACTTGTCTCATTTATCTGAGAATTCCTGTATTGCCACTTTAGTTGTTTCCCCTGTTGCAGGACATCACTGGCCTGGCACAAGGAGGATCTTCATCACGGCAATCCAGAACCTGGCTCCAAGGTACAGTCTGGGGTAGTGGGGGACATGAAATCATTCAGCTCAGCTGCCTGAGGAAAAACCTTTCTTTAGGATAAGTAGAATGAGTTTAGTATTGTCCTTTTAAAATGTCATGGATTTGCCCTTCTTTGAACTTGCCAAGGACAACCTAATCTTTATAAATGTCTATGGAGATTCTCAGTCATCCAGGTCATGGTTATCCCAAAGATGCTTTTTTCCAGAGACAACTGGACTTTCTGGTTTTTCTTTGAAGACGTTTCGCTTCTCATCCAAGAAACTTCTTCAGCTCTGACTGGATGGTGGGGAATGGAAGGATTTATACTCTTTGCAGGCAGCTGGACATTTGCATTCTTTTAGTGGGTCGTTAAGGTCACCTGGAGGTTTATCTGTGTCATCAGGATCACCTGAGTGGTGCAAATTGGTGTGGAGCAGGGGTGGGTTCCTCCCAGTTCGGACTGGTTCTCCCAAACTGGTAGCGGCCTGCTGGTGATGTCACGATGATGTCACCGAACCGGATCGGTCGGTGCCGGTCCGTGGGGGCCGCCATCTTTTTTTTGAATTTTTTTTTAAAAAATTGAATTTTTTTTGAATTTTTTTTATTTTTTAATTTATTTTTCTTCTGAGCATGTGCAGAAGCCGAGTTTCCGGCACTGTGCATGTGGTCGCCATCTTGTTTTTGGCTTTCTTTTTTTTTTTCTTGAATTTTTTTGAATTTTATTTTATTTTTATTTATTTTTCTTCTGAGCATGTGCAGAAGCCAAGTTTCTGGCACTGTGCATGCGGTCGCCATCTTGTTTTTGGCTTTTTTTAATTATTATTTATTATTTTTGGATTTTTTTTGCACTGCGCATGCGCGCGCCCACGAGGCGCGCCCACGTGACGCGGGAGGAAGCGAACCGGCAGCGAGGTAAGTTAGAACCCACCCCTGCTTGGGTCCCCTCAACTTTTCAGTCCAAGAAAGCGGCAGAAAAATGCCCTTCTCCTGTTTTGCAGCCATGCACCATTTTCTGTCCTTGCCTCCTTCCCGTTTTTATTTGGTTTTCCCTCCCACCCTGAAAGGAGCTTCAAGGAAAAGGAAGCGAGGGGGGGGGAAGGGGGGAAGAAGGATCCAGAAGTGGGAAGGGAAGGGAATGGGAAGAATGAGAACGAGGGCTTGGAGTCCGGAATCCAGAGCGTGCCTTTCCCCTTTTGTTAATGTAGAAATTTTACTTAGAGCCTATGAGCCTATGGAGCTAGCTGTCTGCCTGCAATCATGTGCATCTATTAGGAGTAAATCCCACTGAAAGAGAGTAGCCTTACTGCCAAGTAAACTTTTTTAAGGTTAGTCCCCTTCTATCCTTCCCTTAGGCTTTACGTAGTTGAAAGATAGGAGATT
>QLTV01003124.1:509923-525204 GCA_003457575.1 Thermophis baileyi
AGATGTGTGTGTGTGTGTGTGTGTGTGTGTGTGTGTGTGTGTACATACACACACAGTATATATAGTAGATAATGTATATTTTTGTGTGCCTGTGTGTAATATGTATGTACACATATGGTATATATACATAGGATTAAATAGTATATTTTGGATGTTCAGTAGTAGTAAATACAGTAGATAGGGAAATTGTATCTCGTTGAGGCCTTTGAGGCGAGGAGAGGCCAGGCACCCTAACCCTAACCCTAACGTGAGTGACGTCAAGTTGGCCATGCCCACCCAGTCACATGATCACCAAGCCACCCCCACCCAGTCACATGACTGCCAAGCCATTCCCACCCGGTCACATGACCGTCAAGCCGCTCCCACCCGGTCATATGACTGTCAAGCCACTCCCAAAAAATAAGCCACGCCCACAAAATTAAGCCACGCCCACAAAATTAAGCCACGCCCCACAGAGTGGTAGTACAAAAATTTGGAACCCACCCCTGGTGTGGAGCCTTCTTGGAACTGTTGAAAGGACTGTGTTGCAGATTGGAGATAGATGATGTCATATCCCTCCCCCTCTGTTGAGAGAGGGCTGTTCAATTTTGACATAGATGGCCTCTTTAACTCCTCTTTCAAACCAGTGATCCTCTCTGTCCAAAATATGGACTTTGTTGTCTTCAAAAGAGTGGCCTGTGTCTTTTAAATGCAGATGGACTGCTGAATCTAGTCCTGATGTGTTTGTTCTCTTATGTCAGTGATGGTAACCTTTTTGGTGCCGAGTGCCCAAAGCGTGCGGCCGTGCGAAAGCACACGCACGCGTCCGAAACCCCAAAATGCAATGCGAGCGCCCCCGTGCATGCACCCTGCCCCCGCGCATGCACCCCTGTGCATGTGCCCCCCGTGCATGTGTCCCCCATGCATGCATGTGGGTCCCATGCACATGCGCCCTGCCCCCTCACCATTTTTGGCTTCCAGGTTGGTGCAGGAGGCTTTCCAGGCCCAAAGCAGGGCACGGAGGGCCTCGCGCGGCCCCCCTGTGCCCCATTTTGGCTTCCAGGTTGGTGCAGGAGGCTTCCAGGTTGGTGCAGGAGGCCTTGCAGGCCCAAAATGGGGCACTGGGGGGCGCATACGCATGAACCCCCAAAATGCAATGCAATGCATTGTGAGTGCCCCCCATGCATGCGCCCCACCCCCTCCATGCGCATGTGTGTCCCCCACATGCGCCCCGCTGGCCGGCAGAGACCAGGTGGTCGGCGGGAGGCACGCGCGCATGCAAGGTGGAGCTGGGCTAGGGCGATGGCTGGCATGCCCGCAGAGAGGGCTCTGCGTGCCACCTGTGGTACGCGTGCCATAGGTTCCCCATCACGGTCCTATGTTGTACCATGCATATATGAAGTGGTTGTTTCATTTCCCCAGTGTACAGATCTGCACATGGCTCACTGCATAGTACTGCATATACCACGTTGCTCAGTTTCTGTCTGGGTGTTTTATCCTTGGGGTGGACAAGCTTCTGCCTTAGTGTATTCGTGGGTTTGAAGTGTGCACATATGTTGTGTTGACTGAAGATCCTCCTGAGCTTTTCCGATATGCCTGCAATGTACGGAATGATAATGTTGCTTCGTTTATTGTTCTCGTTATTGTCTGTTACAGAGGAGCTCCTGTAGGGTCTTTTTTTAGATTTGATGAGGGCCCACTGTTCCGAGGGCTTCCGTGATGTGTTTACATTCTTTTTCTTTCCCATCTTTGCTGGTAGGCAGGCCTTCAGTTCAGTGATGTAAGGTTCTGATGACTCCCAATTTGTGCTCCAGGGAGTGGTTGCTCAAAATGTAAATATTGATATGTGTGAGTGGGTTTTCTGTAAACTTCAGTGTTAAGGCTTCTGTCTTCCTTGATGTGTCACCACTCAGGTGACCCTGATGACACAGATAAACCTTCAGGTGACCTTAACGACCCGCTAAAAGAATGCAAATGTCCAGCTGTCTGCAAAGAGTATAAATCCTTCCATTTCCCACCATCCAGTCAGAGCTGAAGAAGCTTCTTGGATGAGAAGCGAAACGTCTTCAAAGAAAAACCAGAAAGTCCAGTTGTCTCTTGAAAAAAGCACCTAGGACTAATCTTTATAATCACAAAGATTATATCACCCTTTTGTATTGCTCTGCTAATGGAATCTCAATTCTACAGTTTATAGTGCATCCTTAATTTCCCTTACAGCATACTCAGGTTGGTATCGTGCATGACCAATCAAACGTAGGTCAGTGGGATATGTTGTTAGATAAGCTTAGAACTGCAATCTTCTTAACAAGTTTTGACAACTTTTTGTTCATATAAAAGACCATGTAAAGGAGAGAGAGTATAAAATAAACACTGTAATACAAGCTAACAAATTACTAAAAGATGAAAAAATGCTCAAAAGATTTGGCAGAAATCAACAGACTTTAATGTAAAGCACGGGTGTCAAACTCGCCATGTCACATTGCCATCACAGGACATTTTGTGAAGTTTTCCCCATTCACGGAGCTGGGGTGGGCGTGGCCTGCGCGTGACACATCCGGCCCATGGGTCGCCAGTTTGACACCCCTGATATAAAGTATACAAAAAGGTAAAGTACATAAAGAAGTTGGAAGAGGTATTCATTTTGTTTCACACATTAAAGAAATGCCTTTTCTAAAATGAAGATTGTTACAGTACAGGTTGTCCTCATTTAGCGACTGTTTAATGTAGCAATCTTTTGCATTTATGATGGTGATGAAATAGTAACTTTGTGACCAAACTTCACATTTATGACCTTTGCAGGCCTGTAAAGCAAAGCAAAGCTGAAGTAAGATCATAAGCACAGTTGCGGTGTAACTTAGTGACTGCTTCACTAACATTAACAGACTGCTGAGATTATCTATCTATCTATCTATCTATCTATCTATCTATCTATCTATCTATCTATCTATCTATCTATCTATCTATCTATCTATCTATCTATCTATCTATCTATCTATCTATCTATCTATCTATCCACATTTCTTCCCCCCCCCCCTCTCTATCACATTTCTGAACTGCCTATTTCCCTCGAAGAGGAACTCTGGGCAGAATAGAAAAACAGTATATAGCAATAGCAGACTTATATACCTCTTCACAGTGCTTTTCAGCCCTCTCTACGTGGGAGGGTTTACAGAGTCAGCATATTGCCCCCAACAATCTGGGTCCTCATTTTATTGACCTTGGAAGGGTTAGGGTTAGGCTGAGTTAACCTTGAGCTGGTCAGGACTGAACTCCTGACTGAGGGCATAATTAGCCTGCAATATTGCATTCTAACATTGTGCCTTCATGGCTCCTGAAATTTTTTTGTATAAAAATTAAAATGTTAGAATTAAGATTTCAAAATTAAATTTTAGAGGGAGGCAAGAATAATTAAACCTTGTTAAAAATCAATTAAAAAGGCAATGGGAGGGCTCTCAGGGCACCAACCAGCCCCACTGCTTCATGATCCTTTGGACTCCCCACATAATAGGATACTGAATGAATAACAGAAAACATTAAGGCTTTTCCATTATTTCATTATTATTTAAATAGGGAGAAAAAGCATTTGCTATTATAAAGACTGGAGATTGGATGGAGTTAGCAATGGATACATTGGGAGTCTCCAATTTTACACACAGAGGAATGGAAATTGGATTGGTGAAGCAATTTTTCTCTATATATAGCTCAGGGGTCCAGTAACACATAAGATTTGTTAAATAGCTGAAAGAGGGTTGGAGAATCATTAGCTATGTTTGATGCCTATTGATGCTCTCTCTCTCTCTCTCTCTCTCCCCCCCCTCTTTTCCCAGTGTTTCGTTGTGCGCTCCTTAGGCTGGGTTGAGATTCCTGAGGAGGACTTGGCACCAGGCAAAAGCAGTATTGCAGTAAATAATTGCATCCAGCAACTTTCCCAAAGCAATTGTGACAATTTTGGCCCTGCTGATAGATGGGGTGAGGTGAGTGCCTAAGGTATATAACCCCAGGGAAAAAGATCTGCTCCTAAGATATCACCTGTTTTCTCTTGCCAAATTCCACTGTCCCCCATTTGGAATGTAGCCATTAATTTCTTGGATCCAACTATTCTGGGGTTTTCTTTTGGCCTGGGTGAAGGTTGGCACCAGAGAGTGTTTCCACTCTTGTTTTCAAACATGTTTCTTCTCTTCCATTGTAGTCATTACATTTGACTCTAGGGAATGTTGACTTTCCAAATTGAGCTTTATTTTCAGTTTCTATCAATACAAAAAGTGCAGCCTTGAGAACAGAAAAATCAAACTAATAAGTTAAACAAAATGGCTTATACCAAGAAGAATCACAGTGGGGGTATAGCCAGGAAATAAAAACCTATTTGATGTTTTATTATTTAATCTGCTGATCAATCAAATGTGGGCTGGCACAGCCCCTTCTTCAAAAGCATATATGGCAGCAGAGGACAATTTTATGAACGGCTGGGCAGTGGGGGAATTTGACATGGCCAAACCTGCCTCCCCTGAGGCTGTCAATGCAGCCTGCTTCTTAACAGAAAGTTCACCCCAGCAGAAAGCCTAGAGTGTATGCATATGGAAGTCAGAGAAACAGTTGCAAGTTTGTAGAGTTGGAGATAGGGAAAGTTGGAGATGAAGAAAATATTGTAAGCCATTGGAGTGGCTCAATTGAAAGAAAAGATAAGCAAGAGTTTCCCACTGATCAAAGCCAATTAAAGTGTCTGCAGCAGAAGCAAGCAACCGCAGCTATCTGAAACAGACTTAGAAAGGACATCAAGGGATGAAAATAAAGCCCAGGTCCCAAATGAATCTCAAGGCAGGAGGCAAGTAAACAAATGGTCAGGTCATGCATTGCTCCAAACCCGTGAAAATCCTGAACTAAACCCCAAAGTCCTGGTAAACAGGCTACTTGCAGGGAAATGTGGAAGAAGACCAAAAAAGGGGCCAGACTCAGCAGACCACTAGTTCCCAAGATGCCCTAACCCAACTTTCCATAGACTGAACTAAAACAGACTGGGGAGAAACAGGAATATAGGGGGAAAAGCACCATAATAAAAGTCTCTGCTCAGAAATTAGCTCCTTCTGCTTTCATGTGTCTATCTGAAAAAGCTATGCAAAAAGGAATTTGAAGCACATGTACAGCTTTACAATGAGATCCAGTTCCATATATGTGCTGTTAAATCCTTCTGTTTCATTCCAAACTCCTCCCGTTGCCCCCATTCCTTCCCAACTGGTCTAAGCCAATCCCAACAGGGAAATGACTGGTCCCACCTTCTGTACTGACCTTAGGAGGAAAATTCAAAAGATTTTGAAGGCAAAGCAACACTGCAATGACAACTGCTAGAATAGGACAAAACACTTGAAACAGCTTGGATCAAAAATGAATGCATTTGTTCCCTCCCCCACCCCCTTCCATTCAGCGTGTCCAATTTTCAGAAACTGCCTGGACAAATCCCTGCAGTTTTGTTGGCAAGCTTTTCAGAAGTGGTTTGCCATTGCCTGCTTCCTAGGACTGACCCAAGTTACTAACCCAGAGGTGGGTTCCTACCGGTTCTAACCGGTTCTTTAGAACCGTTAGTAAACCGGCAATGACGTCACGGAACCAGTTCTTTCAGTGTCTCCGTGGGCGCCGCCATCTTGGATTTTGCTTCTGCAGAGCTCAGGCGTATAAACAGTGTGTTGTCTGCGTATAGTTAGTTTGAGCAATAATCATCATCATAATAACAATAGCATGCATAACAGTAATAATCATATAGTAACAATGATATCTCATCATAACATTGATAATAAACATATAATGACAATAGTGCTTACTTATCCATTTGATAAACCATTTTTACAAAATTCTCTTACATTTTTTGAAATCTAACTTCTGTTTCTGCTCGTTAACCATTGATAGAACGAATCCCATATTAAGAAATATTCAGTGTCTTCCTTGTCTTTAATTTTAAGTGTTAATCTATCCATTTCTGCACATTCTGGTATTTTTTTAATACATTCTCTTCTGTAGGGATCTCTATGCTCTTCCAGTGTTGTGCAAATACAATTCTAGCCGCTGTTAACACATGTAGTATTAAGTACATATTCCCTTTATTATATTTTTCTGGTATGATACCCAACAGAAATATTTCTGGTTTTAAGTCTATGTGTTCCTTTATCATTTTTTCTATCCAAGTGTGTATTTTTGTCCAGTATTTTTTTGCCTTTGGACACGTCCACCACATGTGGTAATACGAGCCCAGTGTCTGCTTACATTTCCAGCACTTAGCAGAGATATCCTTGAAGATCTTAGCTAGTCTTGCTGGTGGAAAGTGCCATCTATAAAACATTTTATATAAGTTTTCTGTATATGCAGTTGACATAGTTAATTTATAATTCCTCTCTCACAACTTTTGCCATTTGTCTAATTCTATCGAGTAGCCAATGTTTTTAGCCCACACTATCATTGTTTCCTTTACTTGTTCTTCCATTCTAATGCTCAGTAAATAGTTGTAAAAAATTTTTATTTAACTTTTCATCTGTTCCTGTTAGGATCTGATCTAATTCTGTTAGTTCTTTATAAAAACCATATGTTTTGACATCTTTCTCATATCTTGATTGTATTTGTACATGTGGTAACCATGCTAAATCAATCCTTTGACTATTCAATTCCTGTTTACTTTTAAGTTCCCCTTTCTCATTCAGAATGTCTTTTCTTTCTAATGATTTTTTCCATGTTAACCACATTCAGATGTATCAGTGCCTCCATCGTGGAAAGCCAGACTGGTATTTTCAAATAGTGTTTTTCTCTAATTTTTGCCCATACTAACAATAATGCATTTCTGATATAGTGTCCTTGGAAGTATCTGTGTATTTTATTTTTCCCATACCATAGGAAGGCATGCCACCCCAGTTGCAAGTCATGTCCCTCCAAAATTAATAGTTGTCTATGTCTCAGATTTATCCATTCTTTCAGCCACGTAAGTGCAGATGCCTGGTAATATAACTCCCAATCTGGCAACCCAAAACCTCCTCTGTTTTTAGAATCTTGTAACAATTTCAAACTTATTCTTGCTTTTTTCCCTTGCCAAATGAATTTTGACATTAATCAGCCAAATGAATTTTGGCTGATTAATGAATTCATTGCCAAATGAATTTTGACATTAATCAGTTCCTCAAAATATTTTTTTCCAACTTTATTGGAATTGTTTGGAACAAGTATAGTAATCTCGGCAAAATGTTCATTTTAATGGTAGCTATTCTTCCTATCAGTGATAGGAAGATGTTATGTTAAGGAACTTTCCCTTTTAATCTATCAGGATTGTCTTCCCAGTCACAGTCTGTCCCCATTATTACAGCTTTTGCTAAACATGCCTTAGACAGAGGAATTTTCATTCCTGCACCATTCACACTTCTCGGCCTTCCTTAACAGGGTCAAAACATGGTGATGATTCTCAAGGAGGACACAATGAACTTGGTGGATCCTTTGGACCACAGCCTCATCCACTGCCAGCCCATCATCAATATTCGTGTTTGGGGGGTGGGCTGCAACAAAGGCAGGTGAGTAATAACGGGTGGGTTGGAGAAAGGAGACCTTCTTACTGAAACCAAACTCCAAGGGCAACTTTTCAGTCTACGTGTTGTAACTAGTGAGTTATTAAGCTATAGATGCTGTTGGGTGCAAAAATTTAGGATTACCCACCACCACCCTGACTTTCCCATGGGATCTTCTGCTACTTCTTTCTACCCTTATCATGTGGGATCACCATTTATTCCCAAGCTATTAACAGGGTAGGTGCTTCAGATACTCTTCATTAACCGTTCTTTTTTCCCCCTACATGCTATGCTTGATCAAGGGATAGGTAAGTTCCCCTCTTCCTCCTGAAGCAAAGCTAGTGCTTGGAGCCCTGCTCTTGCTCATTGGGCTCTCCTCTCCTTGCAGGGATTTTGCTTTCGTGGCCAGTGACAAGGACACGTGTGTGCTGAAGTGCCATGTCTTCCACTGCAATGTGCCTGGCAAGGCTATTGCCAAAGCTCTGCATGAAATGTGCTCCAAGGTATCCCTCCTGACTTGTAGCACAGTTCTTTACATTTATACGTAAACACACACACACAAACACATCACGTGCATGTGCACCCAGACACACACATGCTACATATGGAAAGGTTGTGGTTCTGAGATGTACTTTTAGTGCAGCATCAAGAGTTTTCAGTACTGTAACTAAGTAACAGACGTCACTGATGTTTCATTCTGCAGGAGTGGGAGACAAAATGAGTATTAAAATAATCTTAGTCTCTTTATATATTTTCCAAATCAATGGAAAATTATTTAAAGGGAGCAAAGACTTTGCCAGTCTACCTCTGCATGATAATTCTCTGAAAATTGAAAGATGAAGTTGGGAGGGCAGAAACAAAAAATACTGGAAAGATTTCCCTAAAGATCCCTCTGATGTGTTGTGGCTTGGACCACCTCCTCAGATTATATGACTTGGATTATAGCATATACAGTCCACTCATGCTTCCTAGTGCACACACACAGAAACAATGGGGAGTGGGGGGGAAGCAGAAACACACATATACCAGTATGACACATTACTTCATTACACAGAAGAAGCTAGAGACCTCCCCTGTGGCCATGGCTGGAAAAGGGGCCAGAAACAATTCCAGAATACTTGCTTGGCAAGTATTTTCCCTTACTTCCTTCTTTCCCCCAATCTTACCTGCTACTGTATCTGTTACAAGCTTTCTGTTGCTATACCTGGCAGCAGTGGGAGAGTTTATTCTCTTGCAACTGTACTTTTACTGTTTATTGTACAAATGTTTACAGCCTGCAACATTTTATTGTAGTTCTGAATGGTTGCAAACTGTTTACGTTGTGGGCTCCTTGGTGGTTTCTGAGCTTAGTTGTTTGCTACAAACTTTTCATTACCCAACTACCATGTTTCTCCGAAAATAAGACCTGGTCTTATTTTCTTTTGGGCTCCAAAATAAGCACTAGGGCTTATTTTCAGAGGATGTTTCCCCCCCATGTACTTTAAGAGTACATGGGAGGCCCATTTCTTCTGCTTGCTCACGGCGGGGCAGGAGGCTGCATGGTGTCCTAGTGCCGCTGCTGCAAGGCAGGGAGGGTGGAGCTGCCGCACGTGCCCTGCACTGGCTTACCTTAGGGCCCCCGCAGCCAGGCCACCTGCCTCACTTTGCAGTGGCGGCTCCAGTAGCCCTGTCCAGCAGGACCATGCGTGGCCGCTGGCCCACTTCTTCTGCTTGCTCACATGGCTGCAACAGAGCAGGAGGCCAAGTGATGTGCTGGTGCAGCAACCGCAAGGTGAGGCAAGGAGGGTGGAGCTGGCCCATGCAGGGCACATGGGGCAGCTCCACCACCCCCCACCTCACCTCGCGGCTACGGCACCACAAGCAACCAGACGGAATTGGCAGCCAGCCGGCTGCGCAGGACTTGTTTTTGGGGTAGGGCTTGTATTGGGTGCACATGCAAAAACATGGTAGGTCTTATTTTCAGGATATGTCTTATTTTTTGGGAAATACGATAGATAACATCACACTGATGTTACTTTGTTGGGTAATGAAACATCTGCCAGCTAATAACCAAGTTTAGAGAGCGCCAAGAATTCCACACTCCAAGTCTGAGCTGCAGATATTCTCTTCTACAATTTATATTTGCAGACAAAAAACTGGATGAAGCAGAAATGGAAATACTCAAATCTCATGCAGGAAATTGCATGAAAGAGCTAATATTGTTCTATCTGAGAATACAATAGCAGAGGAGAATGACAAAAATACACAGGATATGTTTAGAGGTAGTGAAACTATACCGAAGGATTAGTGAAGAAAGAAAAAGCAACTTTTATAGTAGCTATATTTCTTGGGGGCTTATCTGAAATGTACAGAGCATTCATATGTGGATAAGAGACAAAGCTGAAGGCATAGGTAGTATTTTATTTTTTAAAACAAATGCTTGGAGATTAATTTGCATAGAAGGAATTACCATAATGGTATAACACATATATGAATACTGGTATGTGCTTGGACCTGGATAGCTTTAGATGATATCTATAGTCATCTACAATGTGAAGGTACAGGAGTACACTTCTTGAGAAAGGTTTTCAACCCCGTGGAATGACATCTGGCTATTCCTTTCTGTGGAGTTGCAATAAGAATAAAACCAGTTGCATGGGTGCTCTTGGTGGTCAGGGCAGCATAAAAAAGGCAATTATATTCAGAATAAAAAACAGCAGATCACTACAAATAGCAAAGCATGCGAGAAAGAAAATACAATTGTTTATTTGCTTTATTTATCCCAAGTTGCTCTGTTTTGGATATTCATACCAAAAACAGAGCAACTTGGGAGAAATAAACAAATACATAGAATCAGAACAAGTAAAAAGAAAAGGGGAAACAGTGGAATGGAATTTTTTAAACAGCACAGGAAAAGTTAATGAATTAGTTTTGAAATACTCAAGCAGTGCCAGATGCAGACTTGGTGAGGGCCTAAGCCAATGTTTCTCAGCCTTGCCAATTTTAAGCTGTGTGAACTTCAATTACCAGAATTCAGTGCTGAATGACTTCATGTATTCCCAGAGCTCAATGCTGACTGAGGAATTCTGGGAGTTGAAGTGCACCTAGTTAAAGTTGCCAAGGTTGAGAAATATTGCCCTAAATTATATAAAGCTTGGAGGCCCCTTGTTAAGAAGTTTCACCAGAAGGTCTCACTAAGCTGCTTACCAAAACAGGATGTTGGGTCACCAGAAAAAACAATGAAAACATATATAGGAGGTATAGGTGGCGCAGTGGTTAGAGTGCAGTACTGCAGGCTACGTCTGCTGATCACCTGCTGCCAGCAGTTTGGCAGATCGAATCTCACCAGGCTCAAGGTTGACTCAGCCTTCCATCCTTCCGAGGTCGGTAAAATGAGGACCCAGATTGTTGGGGGCAATATGCTGACTCTGTAAACCGCTTAGAGAGGGCTGTAAAGCACTGTGAAGCGGTGTATAAATCTAAGTGCTATTGTTAAATCTAAGTGCTATTAAAACAAAAATACATTTTTTTTCAAATGAATGCATGTACTGATTAAATGTTTATCATTTGGCTGGCTTGATCTATCTCATAGATTATAATATAGTACTCATTATTCTAGAAATAATACTAAAATGAAATCTTAAAAATAATTTTAAGATACATTAATATATATAAAATACTGACAAAATAAGTAATCAAGATCAGTTTTATTAATGTAAGTAATAATGAACTCATTTGCAAAATTAGAAAACTGATATTCTGAAATTTTATGAAGTCCTAAGCCATAGCTTACCTTATGCATAAATCTGGCACTCCTCTCAAGGCATATAACAAATTTTATATATATATATATTTAAATGGACTTTTTGCAGATTATTGACGTAAATTGCAACAACTTATAATGTTTCATCTTTTTTGAGTCTGCCTGTAAATAAATCACGGCAGTCCTGTTGATCTATTTTCCGTTTTATGAGTGGCTACTCTATTTTGAAGAAACACTTGATTTACACCTCACCTTGTGTATTTCTGTTGTACTGTATGTCTGACTTCTTCATCTGAACAGATGCAGTAATCATGTAGGTTTGCAAACAAGATATTTTAGTTATGATCCGGATGGCAGCTAGAAGCCTGCCAGTATACTGTATGTAGCAGCCAGCTTATTTTCTATATATGGTACTGCTTATATTTCCCCTGCACAGTTTCACTGTACTACTCTGAAGGTGACCTTCTGTGTGAGCAGGTTGAGTCTCCTACAGATGGTGAGCTGAACATTCCTGAAATTCTAATGAAATTTGCCAGGCCTTCTGCCTATGACAGTTATCTAATGTGCAATGGAGGGAACAAGTTTGGGAAGGGATGGGGTGAATAAAGTATTGCCAGACATAATACCGATAGTTGTGACATATAATGGTGCATTTAAATAATATTGATTTTAGTCTCTGCTCAGGAAGATTAGGTTTTAATTATTTAAATTACCACCAGGAAGAGTCTGTTTATTCTTTTAATAAAGGAAAGACCACTCATGTGGTCTACTGTAACCTTGATACAGATTCATTGATTCTCAAAGATAGATGTAAGTTTCATTTTAGGAAGCATATATAAACAGTACAAAGTAGCAAATTGGAACAGGATAAAAAAAAAAAGAGCAGTGACGTAACCTGAGATTGGGCAGTAAGACCTATGAAAAGCAACTGCAGGAGCATGTTTACATTTAAGAAAGGATTATTGAAAGGCCTTCTTGATACAACTCTGAATACCTGAAAGGATGGCAAGCAGAAGAAAGTCAAAAACTGTTCCCTATGGTTCCAGAGTACAGGACAATGGATAATGGATTTAAACAACAGGAAGGCAGATTCCAACTGAATGTCAAGAAGAACTGTTCACTGTAAAAAGGTTTTATAGCAGAACCAATAATCAAGAAATGTAGTAGAGTCCTCAACACTGGAAGCATCCGAGCAGAGTTGAAGATGCCTTAATTTGGCTTCATCTACTTGGTAGGGGGCTGGACTTGATGGTCTAAAGGGCCCCTCTATATTTTTATGATTCTTTCATTTTGCACCAAGCAGTACCAATTTGTAGTCATCCACAATTTCTGTCTCACATGGCACCATAGTGCAAAAGAACCAATGCTTTAAAAACGAACAACAAAAACCAGACTTTTAACATCTTAATTGATTTTTTAAAGTCCAAATACAATTTTAACGTTTTTAAAGGGGTATGCAAAATGAAAGGAGTTCTTGATAAGACTCTTCAAATACCTTATCATCAGATATCAGAAACAGCAATCACAACTTCTAACTACACTCTAGGAACATCCTTGGTGATAGCAGGGTAGATAAGAGGGAGCAAACGTGATTAATCTCATTCTTTCACATTTATTCTTAAAGTGAAAACACAAAGAAAGTCAATATATGTAAAATTGAATGAATGGAGTAGCTTCAGTAAAGAAGGCTGTAGATCGTATTTATTTGAAAGGAAAATATGAATCTAAAATTATCTCTCTCAAGAAAATCATACAGAAATAATCTCATTTGTCTGCATAGATTCAGCAAGTTTAAGATCACCCATTTGAAAACAAATTATTGGGGGTAAGTCCAATTAATGAACAGTTGCTCCTTTTACCCATATAGAGAAAGTTATTTTCTTCCCTTGGACTAATTTATTCTAAACTGAAAAATAATTATAATTTATATATTTATAATATATAAACATATTTGCATATAAATTTCATATATACATATGTATATAATATTACACATACATGTGTATGTTTATGTATATGTGTGTGTATACATACACACATACATTACAATTACAACTACAATATATTCAGTATATTACCAGAGTCTTGGGATTTTGAGGGTTCTGCACAGCATCTTAGCTGTTTCTAGCACTGCACTCTTCTGGACAGCTCTTGTGTCATTCCTGGGATCTGTTGGAGCCAGTCTCCTAACTTAGAAGTCACAGCCCCAAGAGCTAATACTACCATTAGGGCCACTTTTACCTTTACTTTCTTCGCCAGTTCCTCCTTCATTCTCTGGTAGTTCTCCAACTTCTCCTATTCCTTCTTTCTGGGGTTGCTGTCACCTGACACTGTTACATCTATCACCACTGCTTTCTTCCAGTCTTTGTTTACTACCATAATGTCTGGTTGATTAGCCAGTACCTGCCTGTCTGCCTGGATCTGGAAATCCCAAGGTTCTTAGCCCTTTTATTTTCCACAACCTACTGTGGGGTTGCCCATCTAGACTTTGGAGAGTCTAGCCCATATTCTGTACACTAAATTTTATTTTATATGTATTGGGAGATATATGTGGTTGTTTAAATATTTTTGATAGTTGAAAAAAACTAACCTGAATAAAAAGTTTATTACCACAATTCAAAAATCTATTTGATAATAGGTATAATGCAGAGGTGGGTTCCTCCTGGTTCGGACCGGTTCACCCGAACTGGTAGCAACCCGCTGGTGATGTCACGGAGCCGGTTCGGTCGGTGCCGGTCCGTGGACGGTGCCATCTTTTTTTTGAATTTTTTTTTTTGAAAAAAAAATTTTTTTTAAATTCTTTTAAATTTTTTCTTCTTCTGCGCATGCGCAGAAGCCGAGTTTCTGGCACTGTGCATGCGTCGCCATCTTGTTTTCGGCTTTTTGGGGGGGAATTTTTTTGGATTTTTTGGCACTGCGCATGCACGCACCTGCGAAGCGTGCCTCCACCCACGCGGTGCGCCCACGCAGTACGCCCACGCGGCGCGGGAGGAAGTGAACTGGCAGCGAGGTAAGTTAGAACCCACCCCTGGAATAATGGTTCTTTTACAATAGGGGTAGACACCTGTACCATTTACAAATATTACAAAACTATAATTCCCAACAACTTCAGTCACTTTGGCCAATAGTAAGAAACACTAGAAATTATACTATAGCAAATTTAGCATGCCACATATCTCTATCTTAGCATATTATTATGAGAGTTTATGTGTACATATAATACACACATACATATATTTTTAATTCTAATTGAATTAGAGCTGATTGAGTTCTTATAGGTTTTACAATTATGTATCAGGTTTCTTGTGAAATAAAATGATCAAATCATTATCCAATTTTTAATGAAAATCAGTCTTAAAAAAAATCTGAATTATTGCTCACTATCTCTTCATTCTAGAAGAGATTAAGGAAGAACCAGGTTGCATTGATAGCAGAGTCATCTATAGTTCACCATTTGTTCCCTCAAAGTCCTGGAAGCTGTATTTCTGACACTGCATTTGCCCTTTTTTGCAGTCACATTACATTGCTAAACTGGTGCTTTTAGGAATAAATGATGTGAATCAGGACAGGGTGCTTTAAATCATTGGTTATGATTGTGCTGCAGTTAAAAACTATTAGGAAGGAGTACAGTACTTATCTACTATTCTTTAACGCAGCAGCTTCTTTCCTCTGTCTCGGTGATTGAAGTCACCTTTTTTTTGCTGATGATTGTTATTTCTAGGGTTAGGGTTATTTCTAGTATTTTCTATTCTCTGTATAAACTGTTCCATCTTATTTTCTTTGAGCAGGAGATCCTGCCCACCATGCATCTATGACTGTCTCATTTCTTCATGTTTGTTGCAATCACTGTGTGATTTAACACAGGGGTGGGTTCCAACTTACCTCGCTGCTGGTTCGCTCCCTCCCGCGCCGCGTGGGTACGCCTCATGGGCACATGTGTGCTTTGGGCGCGCATGCGCAGTAACAAAAAATCCCCCCCAAAAAAACAAAGCCGAAAAAAAGATGGTGACCGCATGCACAGTGCCGGC
>QLTV01003124.1:525215-537659 GCA_003457575.1 Thermophis baileyi
AAAAAAAAAATTCAATTGAAAAAAAATTCAAAAAAATCACTCAAAAAAAGATGGCGGCCCCCACGGACTGGCACCGACCGATCCGGTTCAGTGACGTCATCGTGACATCACCAGCGGGTCGCTACCAGTTCAGGCGAACCGGTCCGAACCAGGAGGAACCCACCCCTGATTTAACAGAACTAAATGTCTTATTTCCTAAACTTGTAATTAGATGTGCGTGTTAAACTGAAAATAACACTTGTATGTTTTCTTGTTTCTGACTTTTTAAATTATAGCTTGTGTGCTTGGTCACTTCTCCCAAAAGGGGGAGGGGCTAGTAACATCTCCAACCTAGAGGACCATCAGTTGGTGTTAGAGGGTTACTTTTTATTATTGTAATATTTTATTTTTTATTGGAAGGAACGTGTTCAGGTTGTGAGATTCCTACCTATTTCACAAACTGATGTAAAGGGGAAGAATGTTTGATAAAGGCATCCCCCAAGAGAGGAGGTAGCAACAGCAGAAAATAAAGGCAAGAAGGCACAGCAGGGAATGTCAAACACAGAGGACTATTGGGAAAGGCAGGTTGGCTTACCACTTTTCACCTTAGTTTCAGCCCTAAGTTAGGTTATCATGACATGACATTAATGAATGAATCTACTGGGTACAAGCTGTAGAATGAAGAAAAAGAGTTAGCATGAAGCCCTTATACATACCATGTTTTCCCGAAAATAAGACCCTGTCTTATATTTTTTTGAACCCTGAAATAAGCGCTTGGCCTTATTGCCATGCACTCAAAAGCCCGATTTGGCTTATTATCAGGGGATATCTTATTTTGAGGGAAACAGGGTAGCACCTACTAAGGACTCAAGTTGTCCCAGGTGGAAGGCAAAATTGATTATTTTACCCTCTAGAACAATCTCAGCTATCTAGAGCTCCCTAGAAGTCAAACAGTATGTTGAGAAGGCATCTCCATAGCAAGTTGACAAAAGTTGGAAGCAGCATGCAAGAAGGCATCCTGCTTCCAATTATGACATTGAGGGGAAGCATTGATGATACACCTTGATGCATTGCCACTATTTTGCTGCTATTCCCCTAAAGGATGAATGCCAATTTTAATTAATGGAGTTTTTGCTGTGTGTGAATATTCTTGTTATTTGATGGGCAAAATCACTCCAATTTTCTTGGACTTGGACTCTGATTAGGCTAGTTTAGTTGAGGTGCCTGGGGCATGCTCTCATGCTAGTTTGATGATGAGCTTGAGTCTGTGACTCCTGATGTGGCAGCTAGGGAGTTCAAACTGAGTTCAGCCACCTACTAGACCCAGTTCCCTCCTGCATTGTTAGGGTGGCCCAAGAGATAGGCCATGGGTCCATGTGATGGTATCAGCTTCTTTGAGCGAATGGGGTGATTTCTTTGGCCTCGAAGGAAGTGATGGTGTGCTTCCTGATCAAGAAGCTTGTACCCAACACTTTTGGGTAACTATTGATCTGTCTACAGCCTTCTTTTGGGGGAGGGGTAGAGTGTTGAGAAGGTTGGACAGCAAAGGATCCTAAAGGAATCTATTATCCAGACCTCTTTTAGTTGGGTTTCAGGCAAGGAGTCATTATGGAGATGGGTTTTGTCATATAATTGAAGCTTTTTTTAACATACATAATATTTACTATACTTTGTGAACATCCCTGAAGAGCACTTTGCTCCTCAGTTTTACTATAATAACATACTAAGATAGGCTTTAAGCTGTAATGGCCTTTTTCTATCTTATAGATTATGGCTGAGCAAGCAGTGGCAAGTAGCAGCCTCTCTCGATCCATCACCCTTGAATCTATTTCTCCAAATGACATATCTCTGCAAGGTAACAAGATTCTAGACCAAGTTTCTTTAATTACATGCATTTTATTTTTCCTCACAATTACAGAAATGTAGTGATTATTCCTTAGGCTCTTATATTAGGAACCACTACTCTTTACCACCTTACCCCAGAAAGAACCTCTGCATTGGGATGAAAGATTGAATAACAAAGCAGCATTTTCGCTATATAAAGATGATTTGTTGAATTTCACCTTGGCATTTGTTGCTTGGTGTCTTTATCTTTGAATGGATTTTGTCTGATCTTCACAGACTCTTATGTGTGGTAAATCATTTCACTGAATAGGATCCGAAGTCTCTCATACCTTTCCTGATGCATCATGAACTACAGTACACAGTAAACAGAAAATTACCATATTGTCCAGTTTGAAAATACACAACTGATAATTGTAGAAGAATTCAGGAAATGGGTGGGAAATCAGAGAGATGGTCAGTGAAGAACACATCTGCTGCAAAGGTGGGTTCTTACCGGTTCTATCCGGTTCTTTAGAACCGTTAGTAACTTGGCGATGACGTCACAGAGCCGGTTCTGTCGGCGTCTCCGTGGGTGCCGCCATCTTGGCTTTTGCTTCTGCGCATGCGCAGAAGCTATTTTTTGATTGCTGCGGGCGCGTGCGAAGCGTGTGCGCGCGCACATGGCGCAACCCTGAGCAAACCGGCAGCAAAAGGATCCAGAACCCACCCCTGATCTGCTGGCCACCTTTACCACCAAAACACTGAAAGAATTACTGCCAGACTGAAGTCTCTGGCAATCTGAAGTGGAGTTTCATTGGTATTCTTTGTTTTCAAACAATGAAGGAACTGATGTGCTCTTGACTTCCCCCTTATTATAACCTGCAATGCAGCATTTGATACCTCCTATAAAAACTTCAATTTCTTATTTGATGGCAATCGTAAGGACCAATGAATGAACTCAGTGAGACTTACCGTAGGATCATGAGGAAACACTTGATTATTCATTAAGTGACATGTTTCAGTATCTCCTTATTTCCAATGCCTTAAGATTTATTTTCTGAACAACAGATTGGAACAAATCTGTTCTCTTTTGTTCCTGCAGCTGATATATTGGATGTTGTGAGAGAGTCTGTTCAGAAATACAAAGCTTTCTATATCGGCAGCTTACCAGTATCTAAATCTATGGGTAGGTATTTCTTCATGACCTTCTGCAACTTATGTTTACAGCTGCTTCATAAATACTGTAAGGTGTAATCTTGTCTATTTTATTAGCCTTTTTACAGCTATGAAATTATACATTGCAATTGATGGTTTATGTCAATGGTCCAACTAACGAACCCAACAAACATAGACACTTTCAGGAACTTTGAAATTTCAAAGCAAAACTTTACTGAATACATCATTTCTGCACCGAAGAAAGCAAAACCAGCTCTAACTTTTCCCGTGCAATCCTGCATAGTTAAAGAATAGATTTCTCCCCTGTTCCCACTGGACAGGTCAATTATGAATTGTCCTTTTGTTTTGAGAACAGTTGTCTTGGCCGACACCTGCAGAAGTGTCCTTGGTGGGTGCTTGGCTCTCCCGTCTGAAGTCTGGAGCCTGTGCATTCCATCTTCCCCTTCCCTCCCCCCAGTTCTTTGGCAAGTTGAGAAGCAATAATATTCACAGGAAACATAAGCAAATTCAATCTTGACATGCTGGCCCCCTGGAAAGAAGGGATACCTACAAAATATCAAACACATATTACCATCATGGGTTCATACCATTCCTCTTTACATCTCCCCCAGGTTTCTGAAGATATTTCAAATGGAACCTGTTCATTAGCCGGCCTGCCTTAACATTGTTGGCTTTAACCCATTCTGCTTCTATCCTTGGATATCCTTTTCATTGCACTAGATACTGCATTTTCCCCTTGTAATAAGTAGAATCTAGGATCCTTTTTATCTCATAGTGTTCTTCTCCCCCCACTATGATCGGACACGGGGTTTCTTTCCCCACCGGTCTTAGCTTAGACCCTTGGGCTGGTTTTAACAAGCTACAATGGAATACCAGATGCACTTTTCCTAATATCTTGGGTAATCAGAGCTCTACTGTGACTGGATTGATTATTTTCACAATAGGAAATGGACCAATATACTTGGGGCCCAACCTCCTACAAGGTTGCCTTAACTTTAGGTATTTTGTGGATAAGTACACTCTTTCCCTCACCTTGAACTCCTTTGGGGGAGCTCTCCTTTTGTCTGCTTGTTGTTTTTGCCCTTTTCTTGCTTTCACTAAGGCTTTCTTTACATCTTCGCATGCTCTATTTAGGGAGTAACTCCTTGAGAGTTACTAGGAGGGAGGCTCCTTGGGATACTCTGACATAGGCATGAACTCCATCCCCATGGTTACCTTAAATGGGGTGAATGTGCTGCTATGCATTGAATCATTGTATGCTACCTCTGCAAATGGCAACAGGTCAGTCCAGTTGGACTGTTGATAGTTAATATAACAACGTAGGCATTGCTCTACCACTGCATTAGCTCATTCTGAGGCCCCATTCATACTCGGATGGAACCCAGAGCTAAGATCCTGGGAAGACCCTATCAGCTTTATGAATTCACACCAGAACTCTGCCGTGAACTGTACTCGGTCCGAGCTGATGTGTTTGGGCATTCCGTGCAGTCGGTAGATGTGTTGTACGAACATCTTGGCCAATCTTTGGGCGGAGCTTGGGGCATGCCACAAAGTGGGCCTACTTGGAGAACAGATCCACAATGGTCCAAATCACAGTGTTTCTGGTAGCTCCACTATAAAATCCATAGCGATTTCCTCCCAAGGTCTGGCTGGGTTGGCCACTTGATACAACAATCCGGGGGTCTTCTCTGGCCATCGCTTCATAGAAGCGCACACAGGGCAATTCACCACATAGCTCTCTATGTCCTTCTTCATCTTCGGCCACCAAAATTGGCCGAAGTGTAGAGTTTTTAGAACACTTCAGGTTTTTAGAAACCCGAAGTGGCCGGCTTGCTTGGCATTGTGACTTTGCTGCAAGACTTGCATTTGTAGGCTGTCAGGAAAGTACAATTTGTCCCCTTTCCATGCCAAGTCTCCTCTCATCGTCATCTGGCTCCAATTGGTCCCAAACCATGCGTCTTTCTGCAGCACTTCTTTTAACTGTTGCATTAAGGTGTCACCGGGGTATAGAGGGGTTCCCCATGTCTGCTGCTTCATGGAAGCCTGGGCCGCAAGCTGCTTGGAAGGTATAATGTAATTAACCATTTCTTCCTGGGTGCTCTTGTATTGGGGCATGTGGGAGAGCACATCTGCCAGGAAATTCTCCCCCCCCCCAGAATGTACTTCACTGTGAAGTCGAAACGGTCAAAGTATTGGGCCTACTGTACTGACTTCAGGGAGAGCTTATGGGGGGTTCCCAGGGACTCCAGGTTTTGTTTTTGTTTTATCCAGGTTTTTGAGATTGGTTCAAACTTCAAAGGGGACCTTACTGCCCTCTAAGAACTGCCTCCACTGTTAGCAGGGCCCATTGAACCGCAAAAGCCTCTTTTTCCCACACTGCCCAACGTCTCTCAGTCTCATTTAATTTGCGAGATGTGTAGGCACAGGGTTGCAATTTTCCCTCCACATTCTTTTGGAGGAGAACTGCCCCCACTGCCACATCGCTAGCATCCTCTTGTATCACGAATGGCTCCTCTGGATTTGGATCCTTTAGGACTGGCTTTGGTGCAAAGAGGCATCTGAGCTTCTTGAACGCCACCTGGCACTCCATTGTCCAATTTAGTGGCTGGTTGGGCTTAGGCTTCACTCTGCCCTCCATCCCTGCACCCCCCCCCCAATTTGAGCAACTCCGTGATTGGCAAGGTGATCTGGGCAAACGAGGGAATGAATTGGCTATAAAAGTTAGCAAAGCCTAAGAAACTCTGCAGCTGTTTTCGAGTTCAGGGCACCTGCCACTCCAAAATGGCTTTCACCTTCCCTGGGTCCATCTCTATTCCTTGAAATGACACCCAATGTCCTAAGTAGTCCAGACTGGTTTTGTGAAATTCACACTTCAACAGTTTGGCATACAGCTTAGTGTCCAGGAGTTTACTAAGCACTTGGCGCACCAGTCTCACATGCTCTTCTATTGTCTCGGAGTAGATGAGGATGCCGTCCAGGTACACCAGAACCCCCTTTGTACAAATTCTCATGCAACATCTCATTTATTAGTTACAGTACATGAACACAACAGGTGCTCCTGTAGACCAAAAGGCATCACTTTGAATTGGTAGCACCCCAAGGAGCAGTTAAATGTAGTCTTCCATTCATCCCCCTTTTTAATCCTCACTTGATAGTATGTCTCCCTTAGGTCCAGCTTGGTGAACACCTTCCCTTTGGACAGATACCTCAGCATGTCCTTCATGAGGGGGAGGAGGTACATGTTCCCCACACAACCCCATTGATCCTGAGGAAATCCATGCACAACTTCAGCGACCCATTCTTTTTCTCTTTAAAAAGCACAGGAGCTGCCACTCGGGACTTCGCCAGCTGGATGAATCCCCTGGCTAGGTTCTTGTCTATGAAGTCTCATAGCTCCCCCATCTCCTTGGGACTCATTGTATACATCTTAAGCTTAGGCAATTTCGCCCCTGGTAAGATCTTAATTGCATAGTATGTGGGGCGATGGGGGGGGCAGAACATCAGATTCCTTCTTGCTAAACACTTCGGCGAGGTCCTGATACTCCTTGAGGATTGCAGGCTCCCTTGGCTTTGACTTGGTGGCCACTCTCATATGCTCGGGCCCTTCCCTTCTTTCTGATCGCAGTTGGGGCTCACTGTGCTTCCTCTCTGTAAGTTCTGGGGTCCCTGGGCCCATCACTAAGCGCTTCCTGTCTCTCCCCCAGCATACTGTCGGGCTCCACTTCTTCAGCCATGTCAACTCCAATATCATGGCTTCCGCCATTTTTTGGGCCACCATGAACTGAATAGTCTCTTTGTGGTTCCCCATTCTCAGGCTCACCGGCTCGGTTAGGTAGGAGGTGGGCAGCCCCCCTATGATCGAGCCATCGACCTGCTCAAATTTCATGGGTTCACGTAGCTTCCTCACTCAATCCTCGTCTCATTTTCTGCAGGCTGACTAAACTCTGCATCCTGAGTCTATCAGGGCTGTTATGACTCCCTTCACCCTGAGTGGGGCATTGCGATCTCCACCTGGGCAGTAAAAGGGGTGATGGCTCCACTTACAATCAGGTTGTTCTCCCCCACTGTTGCTCTCGTAGAGGGCCAACTGGGCCTCACTGGATGGGGGAGAGACCTCTATGACTTGGTGTGCTGCCCGCTTCTTTTCTCTTTCCTCCTTTGACATTTTCTTGGTCTTTGCTGGGCTTGGAACCTTCAGGGTCATCATGTGCTTGGGCACCGGGTAGGTCGCAGCCCTATGGCCTTCCTTCTCACATCGGAAGCACTACCTGGGCTCATACTTTGGGACCTCTCTTGGGGTGGAAGAGGTAGCTGCTGGGGTTTTCTGACCCAACTAACGTCTCTCTTGGCTTTTTTTTGGCCAGCTCTCGGCTCCTCCATGCCTCTTATACTCTATCAGATCCAACTGCATGTTCGTTGCCAGCTGGTACCACATGTGGATGTCGTCTGGGATTCCGCAAGTGTGGTACAGCTCCCGGTTCAGGCTGTTACGAAAGTAGAAGACCAGCAACCACTCTGGCCACCCCCTCAGCTTCCTGGCAAGGCTCCGAAACTCGCGGATGTACTCGGTCACTGGCCTGTTCCCCTGTTTGATAGTGCGGATCTCGGACTCAGCTCGGTGGATCTGCATGTTGTCCCCGAATCGGGCCCAGAGCTCATCTAGGAAGGTGTTGCGGTTCCCCAGCTCGGGAGGTTCCTTTTTGTGCAGCTGTGTCACCCACTTTGCTGCATCTCCCTCCAAGCTGGCCACAATGGCATTCACGCAGGCAACATTGTCCAGGTAGACAGGTCCATACAGGTCCACGTGGCTTCACACCTGGTTCAGGAAAAAGGCCAACTTCTCCGATCTCCTGTTGAAAATGGCACTTATCAGCGGGGGTTCCAAGTGCCCCAGGGCAAACCAGTATCCTGGCGGCCACTCCACTGCATGTGGGAATGACTGGGGTTCGAAACCCATAGCTATCAGGGGCACATGAGGTTGGCTAGCTCCCCTGTGTGGAGTACCGGTCACCCCTCAGGGACTGGCAGTGCCCTGGCCTAATGCCCCCCTCTGCTGCAGGGCGGTAATCCCTCTGGGGCTAGCAGCACCCAGGGCTGCTGCTCCCCCAGCCACTGGCTGAGGCGAGAACTGTGGAGGCGAAGAGACTGCTGGGGCTTGGCTGGCTCCTGCTCTGGTGGCTTGAGCTATCTGTCATGCTAGCACCATGTCTCACACCTCCATCCCCACAAATTTCTCTCTCAGTTGCTCCACTGATGGGCTGTGGCACGCGGCCAGGTATTTCTAATCCATTGGCTCTTCCCATTCTGCAGCTCTCTTGGCCTTCCACTTCAATCCTCGGGTGAGGGCCACCCGGGCAGGATCAAGTGAAACGTAGCTTCCGCCACCTTCCCCACCACACCTCGCCATGGCTCTACGGTGCCGGGGTAGAAGGATCCAGCTGCCGCACCCTCATCCTGTGTCGCCAGCTGCTCTGCCTTCTCCGCTCGTACTTTAGATCAGGTCACGACCGCTTGGGAGCCGAAGTCTGCCTGCGCTGTCGCCAGGGCTTCCTTCGTCGCACCCGCCCTGGTCTTTGTCGCCGTCTCCACATTTTGTCTGCACCAGACATCATTCCCAGACTCCCCACAGTGCTCTTGGAGGTGGCTGAGTAGGCTGTGCGGAACCAGAGTTAGGAGAGCTGGTTTAATGTCAATGGTCCGAATAATGCTCCCAACAAACAAACACTTTCAGGAACTTTGAAATCTCAAAAGCAAACTTTATTGAGTACATCATTTTGGCACCGAAGAAAGCAAAACCAGCTCTAACTTTTCCCATGCAATCCTGCATAGTTAAAGAATAGATTTCTCCCCTCCTCCCACTGGACAGGTCACATTGTCCAATTATGAATTGTCCTTTTGTTTTGAGAACAGTTTATGTCTTGGCCGACACCTGCAGAAGTGTCCTTGGTGGGTGCTTGGCTCTCCCGTCTGAAGGCTACAGCCTCTGCATTCCATCTTCCCCTTCCCTACCCCCAATTCTTTGGCAAGTTGAGAAGCGATTATATTCACAGGAAGCATAAGCAAATTCAATCTTGACATTTTATTTTTATGCTTTACAGGAATCTTGCCAGGTATATGGAAGAAGGAATAATTATGTTGATGAGATTCCTGTGCAATAATGCTTTCTTCTCCATGCTGGATACACTGACCACATCAATAACACTATCTGTTCTGACTTGAAAATATCTGCAGCTATTTACTGACCCAGTAAATGGCAGCAAAGTGAAACTACTAACTCTAATTTTTGCAACTGAGATTTTGGAACTTTAAATGAAAATCCATTGGTTTTGTTCGTATTGTAGTTTGCTCTTGAGTTAAAGCCATGTTAGGGTTGACAGGAAGTGACAGGAATCAGGTTGGGGCATAGATTTGATTAGGAAATGATTAAGGAACGAAGAGTTAAATACTGCTTTTCTTTTATGTTCTACTTCACCTTAAAAATTAAATATAAAAATCTATAATAAATCCCTTTAATAGCTGTTGGTCAAGAAATCAACAAATTCATCATGTCGTCTTGCTATTGTGCCTATTATAAGTTTCTATGATGTGTAGCAGTTAAAGCTGTAGGGTGAGGTTAAAGGAAATGGTAGAAATCTCAATGTTTAAAGTTACTACATTTCTTTTGGATACATGGATATTTCTCTCAAACTAGCTGTTCTCTTGAAATATCTCAAAAGAGATGATTTCTTTAGTTACCTTTCCTCATTTTTGACCTTGGAAGGAATCTTAAGCAGCCAAGTTGCTTTGACTGGAGTTCTGGAATTCAGACCCTGGATCCTGAAATTACCTATTCTGCAGCTAATGGTGAAAAATGGCTTGGCTTATTCATTTCTTTCCTGCCTTGGCACTTTAGGGATTGATGTGCTAAATAATGCCATTGAAACTCTGATGGGCAGCCGTAACCGTGAGCAGTGGATTCAAGCTGTGGTTAGTGTTTCAGACTCAGTGATGCAAGCAGATCAGACTGAAGTAAGACTCTTTGTGATATTGTACACAGTGGAATCTTTCTCTTCTCACCAAATGTCTGAGTATGACCTTGCTATCTGTCTCCTATATGTGTTATGGCCTGCTTCGTCGGCATATCCCAGAAACCGAGTAATCAGCCAAGAAGATACTTGACTGAAAAACTGATAATTGGAATTTTTCTCAGCACCATTGATTGAATGCTATTACTTAGAGTAGGGATTGGCAGCCTTTTTCTGCAGAGGAGCCAGAGGCCATGCTGCTGCCACCACCATTTTTGGATGAGATGGTGAGCATTCTCTCTCCCTCTGTTGTGGGTTGGGTAAGTATATTTCTTTTTGGGACCAAGAGCTGAATGATTTTGGCTGGTGGGCATATCTGGCCATTGGCCATAGATTGTTGACCCCGATCAGATCTTGGTTGCAAAATCCAGATAATGATTACAGGTAGTCCTCTACTCACAACTGGTCATTTAGTGACCATTCAAAGTTATGATCCCCCCTCAGTCACATTTTGGGCACTTGGCTACAGGGCCCAGCTGTTTGCAGTGTCCTACAGTCATGTAACCATGATTTTTGAGCCATGGTGGCTCAGTGGTTAGAATATAGCAGTGATGGCGAACCTTTTTTGGTTCGCGTGCCAAAAGGGGGGGAGCGCGGGGGGTGTTTGTGTGCGCGCATGTGCCCACACCATAATTCCATGCACGTGACCTCCCCGAGCTCCCAGCACATGATGGCACACCCGTTTTTCGCTCTCCCCAGGCTTCAGAGCCTTTCTAGGAGCCTGGGGAGGGCGAAAACAGCCTTCCCCACCCCCACGGAGGCCCTCCGGAGGCCAGAAATGGCCTGTTTCAAGTTGGGAAATGGGCTATTTCTGGCCTCCAGAGGGCCTCGGGGGGGGAGGCCCTTTTCGCCCTCCCCAGGCTCCTAGAAAGGCTCTGAAGCCTGGGGAGAGCGAAAAAATGGGACTTCCGGTCCAACCGGAAGTCGGCAAACGGAATGTTTCCGGCCTCTGGAGGACCTCCGGGGGGGGGAGGCCATTTTTGCCCTCCCCAGGCTCCTAGAAAGGCTCTGGAGCTTGGGGAGAGCAAAAAACGGGCCTTCCCCACCCCCTCCGGAGGCTGGAAACAACCTGTTTCCCGATTCCAAGTGGGCCCAGAAGGCCCAAAAATCAGCTGGCCGGCGTGCACATGCATGCCGGACCTGAGATCGCATGCCCACCGATATGGCTCCGCGTGCCACTTGTGGCACACGTGTCATAGGTTCGCCATCACGGGAATATAGTATTACAGGCTGACTCTGCCCATTGCCAGGTGTTTGATCCTGATGGGCTCAACTTTGACTCAACCTTCCATCCTTCATGGTTGGTAAAATGAGGACCCAGATTGTTGGGGGAAGTTTACATTTGGAAACTACTTACAGAGTCCTGTAAAGCAGGACTTTATGGAGCGGAATATAAGTCTAAGTGCTATTGCTATTTTTGTCATTTTTTGCTGAAAACTGGCACTTACATATATTAGCAGCTTTATAGTAAAGTTATAGTTAGATTTATTGAAATCTTACTAAATTTAATGGAATTATTCTCAGGTCAGAAAGATTAAGGTTCCACAATAATTCTTTAATCTGTGCTAGCCATTTGCTGTCAGAATTACATGATGCTGCCAAAGACGAAGATTTCAATGATCCATTGATTCCAGTGGGAGTCAATTATAGTCAATTATCCCATAGAGGTCAGTTGGATTTTAATATGTTTAGCTTTGTATGTTACAAATTCAACTGATTTTCATTAGAATATTAAGCACTTCCATTAATCTCTCTGAGAACTTTAATATCCTTAACTTTTGTTGGGGTTTGTCTATAGTTCAACCTAATTTATTAAATATAAATTGAAAAACCAATCATAAATGTTAAAGGGTCATTCTTGACCTTTATTAACCTGCTCAAGAATATTAGTTTTCAGAGGTGGTTGATAAATCCAGATACAGTTACATCCTATTTGTTCCAATGAGCTTTCTGCAGAAAGTATTGCTTTCTGCAGAATGGACTTTACCGTACATTTACAAAACACTCAGTCCTATTATGTTATTCTTCCAATAATGTTTACTTTTAATATATTACATGAAACTATAAACTAGAGCAGGGGTGTCAAACTCGATTTCATTGAGGGCAGCCTCAGGATTGTGTTTGACCTTGGGGGGCCGGGGTGGGCATGGCCGGGGTGGGCGTGACCAGCTCGACGTCACTCATGGGGGTACCTGTGGTGGCCAAGTGCTAAGGCAGAACTTCCCTCAGACCCTCCCTCACTCTCATAATCTTCCTTCCTTCCTTCCTTCCTTCCTTCCTTCCTTCCTTCCTTCCTTCCTTCCTTCCTTCCTTCCTTCCTTCCTTCCTTCCCTTCCTTCCTTCCTTCCTTCCTTCCTTCCTTCCTTCCTTCCTTCCTTCCTTCCTTCCTTCCTTCCTTCCT
>QLTV01003124.1:563663-589800 GCA_003457575.1 Thermophis baileyi
CGGGGGGGGCCACATGGAATTATGGGCCTGGGGAGAGCAAAAAAATGGGACTTCCGGTCCAACCGGAAGTTGGCAAATGGAATGTTTCCGGCCTCCGGAGGACCTCCGGGAGGAAGGAGGCCGTTTTTGTCCTCCCTAGGCTCCTAGAAAGGCTCTGAAACCTGGGGAGAGCAAAAAAATGGGACTTCCGGTCCAACCGGAAGTTGGCAAATGGGCCATTTTCTGCCTCCGGAGGGCCTCCGGGGGGTGGGGAAGGCCGTTTTTGTCCTCCCCAGGCTCCTAGAAAGGCTCTGAAGCCTGGGGAGAGCGAAAAACGGGCGTGCCATCGCGTGCCGGGGGGGTGTCACACACGCATGCGCAGGGCCCCCCGCATGGAATTATGATTGTGGGCACACGTGCGCGTGACCCCCGCGCTCTCCCCCTTTTGGCATGCGAACAAAAAAAGGTTTGCCATCACTGACATACAGTAAAGCCCATGGTTTTTTTAATGAATCAGAATCAGAATAGAGCTGGAAGGGACCTTGGAGGACTTCTAGTCCAGCTCTCTGCTCAAGCAGGAGATCCTATATACCTGTGATGGCGAACCTATGGCACACGTGCCACAGCTGGCACGCAGAGCCCTCTCTGCGGGCATGTGAGCCATCGCCCAGCTCAGATCACCGTGCATGTGTGCGCGCGCCTCCCGCCGGCCAGCTGATTTTTGGGATGCGTGGGGGGCGGGGCACATGTGGGAGATGCACGTGCATGCACGGGGTTGCATGTGCATGCGTGGGGGCGGTGGGTCGCGCGTGCATGCGTGGGGGGAGGGTGGAGTGCGGGGTGTGTGGTGCCCCCCATGGCCAGTTTTTGGTCCCAGGAGGCTGCAGGGAGGCATGCTAGGCCCAAAACGGGGGGCGGGAGGTTGCACGCACATGCGCAGGGGGTCACGTGCGCATGCACAGGGTGGGGGGGAGCATGGGGAGTCATGTGCGGGGGGCGCATTGCATTATGGATGCCCACACGCACGCACGCTGTCGCGCGCGCGCACATGCACTTTCGGCACACGAGAAAAAGGTTATCTATCACTGCTATATACCATTTCAGACAAGTGACTGTCCAGTCTCTTTTTAAAAACCTCCAGTGATGAAGCACCCACGCCTGAAGGCAAGCTGTTCCACTGGTGAATTGTCCTTGCTGTTAGGAAGTTTCTCCTTAATTCCAGATTGCTTCTCTCCTTGATTAGTTTCATTGTAGATCCATTGTTTCTTGTCCTACCCTCTGGTGCTTTGGATAATAAATTGACCCCCTCCTCTTTGTAGCAGCCTCTCAAATACTGGAATACTGCTATCATGTCCCCCCAGTCCTTTTCTCTAGACTAGCCAAACTCAAATCCTGCAGCCATTCTTCATATGTTTTAGTCTCCAGGCCTTTAATCATCTTAGTTATTCTTCTTCGCACTTTTTCCAAAGTCTCAACATCTTTTTTGTAATGCGGTGACCAAAACTGGATGCAGTATTCAAGGTGTGGTCTTACTAAGGCTTTATAAAGTGGTGGTATTCTTCATGTGATTTTGATTATATGCCTCTGTTTATACAACCAAGGATTGTATTAGCTTTTCTGGCTGCTGTGGCACACTGCTGACTCATGTTTAAGTAATCGTCCACTAGGACTCCAAGGTCCTTCTCAGAGTTACTGTTTTTGAGCCAGGTTTCGCCTAATCTGTACTTGTATGTTTGGTTTTTCCTGCCCAGGTGTAAAACCTTCTTCCATTTCATTTCATTTTGTTGGATAAGGCCCATTGTTCAAGTCTGTCAAGATCTTTTTGGATCCTGAGCTTGTCTTCTGGAGTGTTGGCTATTCCTACCAGCTTAGTATCATCTGCAAATTTGATTACTTCCCCTTCTATTCCCTCATCTAAGTAATTTATGAAGATATTGAAGAGTACTGGGCCTAAGATAACCTTGTGGTACCCCACTGCTTATTTCCCTCCATGTACTGTAGATGTAGTACCATTAAGGACTACTCGTTGAGTACGGTTTGCCAGCTACTTACAAATTCATCTGGTGGTGATGCTGTCTATCCCACTTTTTTCTAGCTTACCAAGAAGTAGGTTGTGGATCTGTTTTTTTCCCTTTTTTTGAAGATGGGAACCACATCAGCTCTTTTCCAATCCTCTGGTAATCCTCCAGTGCTCCAAGATTTTTTAAAGATATGAAAAAAACACCTTCAGAACTCTGGGATGTAATCCATCATGTTCCGGTGATTTATATTCATCAAGGTCAGACAGGTGTTCTCTTGCCATTTTCTTGCTTATTTCAATATTCATTAATAGTCTGTCTTTTACAGTTATGTTTTTGGTAGATTGGGCTATAGTTTATTTTTGTGTGAAGACTGATGCAAATAATGAGTTAAGCAGCTCTGTTGTGGCCTGTTGGCCACCGGCCTCTCCAGCAGCTGAATCGGAGGAGGCGTGGGAGTCAGGGTCACATCAGGGCAACCCAAGAGCTCCGAGGGAGAAGAGGGAATGGAGCTGGCAGAGAGAGAGAGAGAGAGAGAGAGAGAGAGGCGGAGCCTGGTCAACAGCCCCCAGGTCTGGAGGTGGGTGATGAAGAGGAGGTCCAGTGCCTGACGTGCGGCTTGCAGAAGGTAGAGAAGAGGAGAGCAGTGGAAAGCTGTGGGCCGATCCTGGGGAAGGAAGAGCCACCCCTGCTAGCTAAGGCCCACCCTAGCTCTGGGGATAAAAGGCATGGGGTGGAGATGAATGGATGTGGCAGACAACTATTCATCTTCCGGCCCGACGGACTTGTTAGCCTGCGAGAGAAACTTTTTGCCAGGGCTGCCGGCACTCCTAATAAAGGAATATTCTGAGTTCACGTCAGAGGGTTTGTCGTGTTTGGGGAGCTGGGTCAGAACACTCTGCTTTCTCTCTACTGCCTGTTACTTCCTTGCTATTTCTCTCTTTAGTGGACCAACTGTTTTCTTGACTTTTTTCTTGTTATTTATATGTTGAAAGCAGCTTTTATTATTATTATCTTTGACTTTTGTTGCAAGTCTTTGTTCATTCTGAACCTTTGCTTTCCTGACTCTGCAGATTCTGGCTATCTACTGATATTCTGCCTTATTTACAGTATGTGTCCCTCTTTCCATTTTTTGTAATCCTTTTTCTCTTTCAGTTTATCAGAGATATCTTTGTGCAACCATACTGGTTTCTTCTTGAATTTATTTTTTAGTGATATTGTGTTGGACTGGGCTTTTAGGATCATATTTTTCAGTGTTTCCCATGCTTCTTGATTTGTTTTCCCCTTTAGGATTTTTATCCATGAAATTTTGCTTAGGCTCTAAGTTTGTTAAAATTAGCTCTTTTGAAGTTTAAGACACTGGTTGGATTATATTCTATTGCTTGTGTTTGCATTATATTGAATTCCAGTATGACGTGGTCACTCTCGCCCAAGGTTCTGGCAACTCCCTCAATCACTTCTTCTTGATTAGTAAGAATTGGGTCCAGTATAGTTTTTCTTCTACTTCCCTCCTCTATCTTTTGGATGACAAAGTTGTCAGCTAAGTTGGTTAGGAATCTATTCGATCTCCCACTTGCTGCAGTTTGTCTCCCAGTTGATATCAGGATATAGTCTCCCATTACTACTGTGGTACGTTTCCTACATACATTTGTTAATTGATTAGCAAAGAGTTCACCTATTTCTTCTGCTTGGTTGGGTGGCCTGTAGTATACTCCTATAGCAATGCTGCAGATTCTGGCTATCTACTGATATTCTGCCTTATTTACAGTATGTGTCCCTCTTTCCATTTTTTGTAATCCTTTTTCTCTTTCAGTTTATCAGAGATATCTTTGTGCAACCATACTGGTTTCTTCTTGAATTTATTTTTTAGTGATATTGTGTTGGACTGGGCTTTTAGGATCATATTTTTCAGTGTTTCCCATGCTTCTTGATTTGTTTTCCCCTTTAGGATTTTTATCCATGAAATTTTGCTTAGGCTCTAAGTTTGTTAAAATTAGCTCTTTTGAAGTTTAAGACACTGGTTGGATTATATTCTATTGCTTGTGTTTGCATTATATTGAATTCCAGTATGACGTGGTCACTCTCGCCCAAGGTTCTGGCAACTCCCTCAATCACTTCTTCTTGATTAGTAAGAATTGGGTCCAGTATAGTTTTTCTTCTACTTCCCTCCTCTATCTTTTGGATGACAAAGTTGTCAGCTAAGTTGGTTAGGAATCTATTCGATCTCCCACTTGCTGCAGTTTGTCTCCCAGTTGATATCAGGATATAGTCTCCCATTACTACTGTGGTACGTTTCCTACATACATTTGTTAATTGATTAGCAAAGAGTTCACCTATTTCTTCTGCTTGGTTGGGTGGCCTGTAGTATACTCCTATAGCAATATTGTTTCTCCCCCCCCTTTATATTTACCCATATGGATTCTAGGTTTTCATCCTTGGTTTTGTGTATTTCTGTAGAGATGTAGTGATCTTTTATATATAATGCAACTCAATCCCCTCTTTTGTTAGGTCTGTGTAATGGTGATTTAATAGTGGCTGTTGCAGCAATACTACCAGTACACCGCAGTGCAGTACATTGGTTTTCCTCTCCAGGTCTCCAGGATTCAGTCTAATCATTTTTTTTTATCAGTCCTCTTGTGCCAGCACTTGTTTATCCAATTAACATGGTACGTTATTGGGATAATTTCCTCTGCTGCTACCATTCCTTGACTTGATAAAACATGCAGGTTCCTGGTTCTTCAATAAGCTGTTACTTGCTTATGAATATTTTCTGTGGTTTCTCATTTTAGTTTTCAGATTCATATATCCTTCATGATTCACAGGAGATATATATTTAATTCACATTATATGATGAATATTCATTGTGAATTCAGATATTGTAATGTAGTTTTTAGTACTAAGCTACTGAGAAACAAAGTGACTATTTTTTCATCCTTAAGACTGTGGGTGCTATAAATTTTGTATTGGCAACAAATGGCATTGGGTTTGCCACCTATTTCAACACCCAACACCGGAAGTGTTAGTGTTCAGTTTCTGAACTGAAATTATCATGAGTGCATTCATTCAACATTCTGTATGTGATGTCTTTAGAAGCAAAATATTCCTTTCTAGTTACAAATCTGAGTCTTTTGAATCAAAACATCCGTACCTTACTCATCATCCTAACTCCTCCCTTACCTAGTTGCTCACAGGGGAAGGAGATTCAGTTGCAGCTGGCACCATAATTTGAGGCAAGCTGCTTGATATGATTTAGGACAATCAAGATTTTAAAAATGAAGGAACCTATACCTGTTGCAGGTTGTGTTTTAGGATAACCCCTTCAAAAAAGATTAAAAAATTAATTATTTTGAAAAGGTCCTGACATTTGAGAATGTGAAAATATTCTTGTGAATTCCAGGGCTTAACAAGAGTGAACAAGAGCAGTCTAAGGTAGCTATGCCATACTACAGAGGTAATGGGCATGTCAATAGAGTTCTTCCATTTTTCCTTTGGAAAGGAACCAGAATAAAATAGTATACAAGCTTTATTTAAAAAAAAAAAGTTCACCTGTGCAACATAGGCAAATTTTCAAAAGCCTAGTTGAGTGTAAGGTTCATATTTCATCTTTGACCAAGTGTGTTCCAAGCATATTGGCACTATGAAGCAAAAGTGATCAAGAAAACTTAGGATCTGACAGCAAAGACATTTTTATTCTGTTAGAAAGGCAGTAGTTTTCTCCCTTTGAACATCAAAGAATCTTAAATATTCACACAAGGATAGATTTATTTATTCAAATTTATTTGCTGTCAGTTTTGCGGTTCAGGCAACTCTTAATGTTAAAAGCGTAACAATAACTTATAAAAGTGGTATTTTTTAATTTTGCATTTTAAAATGAATATTTTTCACATTCTCAAACATCAGGACCTCTTCAGTCTTGTCAAAGTATTCCACACTGTAAACAGCTATCGTACTACTATTAGCTAGCTAAAGGATCTGAAATAGTTCCTAGATGACAAGTGAAACACATAGGCAAAAAGTTAGGTTAGAAAATGATTTTTAAAGGATCCAAATTTCAAACTCTTTTAAGTCTTTAAATATCCTTAAGCTAAACTAATTTAGTAGAAGTATAGCATCAGCAGTCTGGCTGCACCCCTTTCACCAATTGCTGTATATAGAGCATGTTAGTATAATTTAGTCTGAGGTAATTAGCAAATCAATGTTCAGAAATTGTTTTATCACAATACTCCTTGCAACATATATCACTTGTATCTCCAAGAAGAATGCTCAAAGGTAGCATATCCAATTCCCAAATAAAGCAATATTACTACCAACAATACTTTTATTCTATGAGAATTAAAATTTAGCTTGTTTTGACCATCTAGTCTTTTTACAGCTGTGACAGTGATTTAGTTCTATCATGAATGAATGAACCCAGCTCAGTATTACTATAAATCCCCATGATTTATGGTTCTGAATGAAGCTGTGAGGTCCAAGAGAATTGGCAGTTATACTTTCTCTTTCCTCAAGTATAAGTCATTCACTAGGGCAATCAAAGTACTTTTTATTTCAAAGCTGCTTTTATGGATTAAAAACCTACTGTTTCAGAATTAAAAACTAAGGAACAGATCTTCATTTATAGTTTTGTCCCTTAGCACACAAAATTTTCTAATTTTTACCGCAGTACAACAGTCACCATGTGACTTCTGGCATAAGCACCATTTTATAGTTTGATTATGAAATTTGCATTTTGAAATTCAAGTTCTCAGCAGCTGTAACTAGCATGGCCAATGGTGAACAATAAAGGATCCTAGAGTCAAATTAAAGACAAAATGTTGGCCATTCTTATTCTGTAGCTATGAATGCACAGACGACTGCCTGGACTACTGCTGAAGTCATGCTTTGCTACTTATTCCAATGGTACAGTTTTTTTTGCATATGCACGTGCATGCCCTGACAACTTGGGAAAACCTTCAAGGTGGCTACATGAAACTTTAGGAGGACATAACCACCTTAATAGTTCTGAGAGTGGCACTGTCATGAATAAAAAGATTCCCACCAAAAATTTTGCAGTCATACCCCACAGACTTTTTTGAACTGTGAATGGCAGTGATCCATAGAAGATACTGTTGCACAAAAAATAGTTTATGCTGCCAGTTCAGATTAGAGTTTAGATCGACTTAGTTTCCCTGTGCAGAATCAGATGCTTTAGATGTGCCTATCTTTTAAATTGTGTTGAGTACAAAAATGTTTTTTATTTTATTATCATATTCTCGAAATCTAACAGTGTGATTACTTTTGCCATGGCAGTCTTGCAGCTACATGGAATTCACTGTAAAATGGATTGCATCATGTCTGTGTAAACATTGTGTAATGGTATAAATGTAATAAAACGGACTGAGCTTTTTTTGAAGATGAATATGAGAAATATTTTAAAATAATTGTAATTTTACTTCATTTCAAAAGCACCTTAATCTGAAATATTTCAGTGTTCTGAGCACCTGTTTATACATCTTTTCCTGGTGAATATAACAATGCTTTCATTAGAATTATGCTATTAAACAAACAGGGACTTCTCCATATATTTTACTCATAGTTCAATCTGATGGCCTCATTTAGCAAGATCCAATAGTTGTTAATATAATTAACAGTGATGAATTGATGAAAACCTTTTAAGAAATTTGCAAATATTATACTAATTTATCCAGGTTAAAAAAGTAAAATGTTTTAATTCTCAGATTCAAAAGCAACACCACTGGGTATTAGCATTCAATCAATATATTATTAAGATTAGTACACAAAATCTTGTAATGTTCATCTTTTTATTGAATATTCAGGTAAATATTTCACATTAATACAGGCTACATAAAGTAGAGCCACTATACGACATGAAATTTACTCAACATTTTCCTTTTAAGTATGTAAACAATTATACATGTATTTACCACCCTAAAAGGTTGAAATCATGTAATCACCTAGTTCTCTGTTGCATACAAGTAGCATTCAGTAGTGTTTAGCCAAAAGCACTAGCTTTATCCGATTTGAGTTCAAAATGGCTAAACTAACTGGAGAACAGAATCAGCTGAATAGGTAACTCATTTTGTTCTTATAACAATGGGCTAACAAGTTTCCCTTGTAACAGCCCACAGTGGAAAAAATAGTTTAGTTAGGCACATTAAAAAAAATCCCAAGTTCTTCCAAGGTCAGAGACTTCTCCAAACAAAGTTTTAAAAAAAGTAAAAGGAAAGGAAATATAGGCCCTCCTAGATTAGTTGACATATTTGAGGTGCATGTTTCCAATGTGAGGTGCCCAGGTACCAGGCCAAATCTACAATGGGAAAAACAACATAAAAAGAGTATTAATTTCATGGAATACTTGGAACAACACTGCAAAGAACTAAAGAAAATTACATTTAGAAGATCCCAAACCTAAGCACCTAGCTTAATTAAGCTCAATTCCAATTCAAAACTCCAAGGAAATGCTATGAATACAGTGTAGTTAAGATTTAAGACATTTGAAAAAGTAGAACACCGCCTATTTCTTGGCAAGATAGAACAATGTGGGATAGATACCACACCAACAGATAGATCTGCAGTTGGCTGATCAACTGCTCTCAGCATGTGGTTCTCAAAGAAAAAAACATCTAAGTGTAGGGAAGCATGCTGTATGGATTCTCAAGGTTCTGTCAGGTCCAGTACTCTTAACATTTTCATAAATGATCTAGATGAAGGAACAGAAGGGGAACTCATCAAGTTGCATATGACATAAAGCTGGGGGAACTGCTAACACTTTGGAAGATCAACTCAAGATTCAGAAGGATCTTGACAGACTTGCATATTTGGCCCTATCCAACAAGATGCAACTCAGTGGCAAGGTAAGTAAGGTCACTTTTCACTTAGGCAGGAAAAACCAAATGCACAGGTACAGGATAAGACAGCACCTGGCTTAACAGTAGAGCCTATGAGAGGGATCTGTGGGTCCTGATGCAGCACTGCTTAAGTATGAGTCAGCAGTGTGCTGCAGCTGTCAAAAAAGCTAATGTAGTTCTAGGCTGCGTCAACAAAGGGATGACATCAGAGGTGGGTTCCTACCGGTTCTTTAGAACCGTTAGTAAACCGACGATGACGTCATGGAGCCGGTTCTGTCGGTGTCTCCGTGGGCGCCGCCATCTTGGATTTTGCTTCTGCGCAGAAGCTATTTTTTTATTGCTGCAGGGGTGCGCGTGCACGCAAAGCGCATGCGCCCGGCGCGACCCTGAGCGAACCGGCAGCAAAGGATCCAGAACCCACCCCTGGATAACATCAAGATCACGGAAGGTGATAGTACCACTCTATATCACATTGGTGGGGCCATATTTGGAGTACTGCATCCAGATCTGGTCAGCACAATACAAAAAAGGTACTGAGGCCCTAGAAAAAGTGCAGAGAAGAGCAAAAAAGATGATAAAGGGTCTGGAGGATAAATCCTATGAGAAATGGTTAAAGGAACTAGATATTTTTAGCTTAATGAAGACAAGTCTGAGGGGAGACATAACAGCCTTTCAATATTTGAACAGCTGCAACAGGAAAGAGAGGGTTTATTTATTCTCCACAGCACTTGAGAGTAGGACAAGAAGCAATGAGTGAAAGTTTGTCAAGGGAGAACCAATTTGGAAATTTGAAGGAATTTCCTGACAATAAGAATTATTACGCAGTGGAACAGCTTGCCTCCCAAAGTTTTGAGTGCTCACTTGCTGGAGGCTTTCAAGAAAAAAATTGGACAACCATTTGTCCGAGATGGTTCGAGAACTCCTACCTTGGACAGGAGGTTGGATTAGAAGACTTCCAACCCTTTGATACTATGAAAAGTGACCAGATTTTAGAAACCTAATCATCATAAAGTAATATTTCATTTTTAAGTAGTTCCTACCAGCTGTTACCCTTTAGTGTGACTTCATTTTAAGAGGACATGGCTTTCAGTACATTTATCCAAAAATCTAATTTGAATAATCACATTGGAAGGATCTAAGCTGTGTGTGTATGTGTGCAGGTGCACACCTTTGAATCAGGTTGGATTCTTAGTGACTACCTGGACCAGTCCCTGTAGTTTCCTTGGCAAGTTTTCAGAACTGGTTTGGGAAAGCCTCCTTCCTAAGTTTGACAGAGAGGGACTGGTGCAAGGGCCCCAAGCTGGCATTGTGTATAAAGTCTCTCAGTTTCTTATCTTATAGGCTCACATTTAATTTGTACTAATTTACATGAGCTTGGAAAACAGAAATAATCTCTGCTGTCATGTTCAATTTTATTATTTCAGACAAAAGTTTGAACTTAAAAGATGATTACTGCACCTGCTGAGCATCAGTACATTCTGCTGAATTTTGAACAACCTTTATCATGGGATTCCATGCTGGATCTGGAGTATGGAGTCCATTGAAAAGAGGACCACCTGGTCCATCAGCAAGCTGAGGATGAGAGGGTATTATAGTGCCTCCATACATGGAAATTGGTAGGCCCTGGAACAGGAAAGGAGTAATAATTTACATCTAACAGGACAGAACGTGGCCTACAATTATTTATAAGTAGTAAGTAAAGATACAAAGATAAAAGCTTATTCCAAAGCATTTTCTATTTGTTGCAATACAACAGAATGAGACAATGGAAGAAGTCTATAACATTCTAAAAGGTTAGGAAACATACAAAAAGGCATAAGAGTATTCCCCAGATTTTCATACAATTTAAAGATACATTTTAAACCTGTTTCGGATGGAGATGCATTTTTCATATAGGGCCAATTTATTTTCATTTATGTGAAACTAATATAACTCAATAAAGTCCTGTTTATTTGGCTGATCCCCAAATTCCTTCCTCTAATCTAAGGTTCCAAAGCTTCCTTTGTAACTTAAATTTTATTTCTAATAATAATTTACAAGGGTTCTGGAGAATTGCAGCACTTTTGGGAACAGGACAGCAATGAATTATCATTCCCCGTCAATGCATTCTTAAATACACACCTATTTTCCTGAGCATCCTTGCCCACTTTGGATTTGAATATTGCCTTTTCTTAGAATTAACTCATATATCACTGACACCTGATTGCCCTTTTAAACTGGATTTAGTAGCAACTATTCTGAGTGAAACAGAATAATACTGTATTATCTCCGTAAGTGTAATGACTGGAGAAAAAGTTTAAAATTTATTTAGGTAATTGTGCAAGGATTTTGAAACTTTCAAATCAAGTGTCTGAGATAGAAAATTTCAATGAAAATACTCTCGCAAAAAGTATGGAAATGAAATGAAACTTATTAACTCTACTGTAGAAATTTTGTAGAAAATGCAGCATGTATGTGAGAAAATATACATTAAAATACATTGAAAAATACACTAAAATGTACTTTAGAGAAATCCACAAAACTGTTTGGCATAGGCTGCTGGAAAATATTTGAGGGAGCCACTATTCCAGAATCATCTCTCTCCATTGGTTGATGTTGGGAAAAAGTGCCTGGATCAGAGAGTTGCTGATGCACTGCGTGATTTCCCATTACAGGCTGGGACCAACTGGATAGGCCTTCTAAAAAGACAAAAAAAAGCACTTATTAAAAATTGGACAAAAGCCTGGAAAATCCTTTTGTAGTTTCATCTGTAATCTTATTATGAAAATAGAAATGTCACTTTTTCCAGTCTTTGCCCAGATAATTTCATACTAGCAGCTAAAAACAGCTTCTTGGTTTTTGCTAAATCTTTTCTGCCAAGGAGCACATATGCTACTTAAAAGACATAGTAATTTGTCTCTTTAGTGAAAATGTTTGCAGTAGTCAAGGAAAAAAAAAATCAGCTATCAGCAGACAGATCTTTCTTCATCTTACTTTATTGCACCTCAAAGAAACAATGTCTTCCTTCTTTTCCTATATCTAAAAATCCAATATGTGGTTTTCCTTCCATCTCCCAAAGTCTTTTTCCTTGTGTCATCTTCAGTTGTGTGCTAACTTAAACAAGCGTACACTTACATTTCTTCATCCACCTCAACAACTCTTTTTCTGAGGAACACTCCTCTATTCTCTTATGTGATATTTTTACCACCTTTTTATACTTGGAAAGAGATGGTGCAAGTGAATATGATCAAGTCCTGCAAGATGCTTAACATCTTTACTGTATCTTAGAGTTACAGAAAAAGCTAAAAATCCTCAAAATATTTTTGGTTCTCTATGTATAAGTAGTCCTCAACTTACAACACTTCATTCAGTGACCGTTCAAAATTTACAATGGCACTGAAAAAAGTGACTTATGTCCATTTTTCACACTTATGACAATTGTGGCATCCCCATGATCATGTGATCAAAATTCAGGTGCTTGGCAACTGACTCATATTTAAGATGCTTGCAGTGCCCCAGGGTTATGTAATCGCCTTCAGCAACATTCTTTTTTAAATATTTTTTTTCGATTTTATATTTTTATTAGTTTATAGTATAACATACAAAAACAAACAATAGGAAAAATTGGGGAGGGCAAAAGGAAATGAAGAGTATAGAAAAGAAGGGAAAAGTAAGAAAAAGCGACTTCTGACTCCCTCTGCTGCAGTAAAATAAGATAGTAACATCAAACCTCAACTTTTTACTTTTACATAATAATATAAACTAGCCATATCTGTATCAACAAATCTATCTAATCGGTAAACCTAAAATCAAAGTTTCATTTTTTCCACCTCAAGCACAAGGTCCAGAAGCGGTTTTCAAGTAGGAACAAAAGTAGTTATGTTTTTTTCTTTTATCAAAGCAGTCAATTTAGCCCTCTCTGCTAACTCCATTTGCAGTCATTCATCCATTGTGGGGATCAAAGTGTCTCTCCATTTTTGTGCCTTTGGCAACATTCTGCCAAGCAAAGTCAATGTGGAAGCTCAATTCACTTAACAACCTTGTTACTAACAACAACTGAAGTGATTCACTTAACAACTGTGACAAGAAAGATCATAAAATGGGACAAAACTCACTTAAGAAATGTCTTACTTAGCAACAGAAATTTTGGGCTCAATTTTGATTGTAAGTTGAGGACTACTTGTATTAGCCTCCAAATTAGCTTTCTCTTCCTCTTAAATATGATCTCACCTGAAACATTGTTAACGCCAAATGACCAGATGCCACTGTGTCCTACAGGAGCTGTGAAGTTGCTTCCCAGGGGTGTAGGGGTTACAGAACCTCCTTGCCTAATTCTAGCAAGTCGTTCTGTTCCAATAGGTGGTGGCACCTTTCGATCTTGACTTGTGCTCCCTGATTTTGGCTGTCCCAGATTAGAAGGTGCAGATACAGCTGAAAGAGGAGAAGATGATCCCGAGGAAACTGATGGAATAGGTGATTCACCTGATGGAAAAACAGTTCTCTTGCTTTATTAAATATGAAGGCTTATCTACAATAGTTAATTTTCTCCTTATGGGAAAGATATATATTTTACAACTGTTGCTAGTACTGAAGCATTTTGAAAGAAATGGGAAAAAAAAACCTTTTAATTCTAATTTAGTAGACATAAGGATAAGCTGTTTAATGGATGGAAAAGGTCTCCACAGTGCAATTCATTGTTAAAATAGCTTTTATTAAGCAATAAATTTGTAAGATTTATTTCAGGGGTGGATAGCTTTTATGCTGCAGCCTATTTTTTGATTTAATTTCAATGCCAGTAGCAGATGGGGCTGTAGGCTAAGCTAGCATAGACGCCCCTCTTCTCAGCATTCACACCAATTCTTCATGATTGTGTGTGGCGATATCAGGTTTTAACCTCTCCTTTTCTTGTAATTGGTCAGTGAATAATAACCGAGCAAAAACAGGAGAATAAGGAAGAGGTGGTTGACAAGCCAGAGATTGCTTCAGATTCACCAGTTATTATATCTCTGATTATACATTCTTCAATGACAAGAATATCTGAAGTGTGTTGATACTTGAGATTCAGTTCATAGGTTCAATGTATAACTTTAAGATTAAGTTTGCTCCAGTAGTAACTTACAAATTTGAAGGAAAAATCCATAGAATTGCCCATTGCTTTTAATTTTTAAAGCTTTAATTATCCTGCAAAAAAGGATAATTTAAGTAAACATATCCTTTATTTTTTTCAAAGACAATTATTTGAATAAAGGACTTTCCTTCAAATTTATAATTTACTATTGGAGTAACCAGTATGGGAAAAGTAATGCACTACCCCTTATTTTACTGCAGAGAAGGGTTTAGTACTACAAATTGTATATGGCAGAAAATACTAAGGGGAAAACCTGAAACTATCCTTCATCTTAGCCCTTCAGTCTCATGCACAGTTCAGATTTAAGGATAACAGTTTAATTCTATTTAGAAATCTTCTCTCTTTTAGCTGCCAGTTTCCCTCATCAATCAAACAAAATCACACAATAAGCAAAAAGGCTATATGAACAGACTCATAGGCTGAATTAGACAAACCATCAAAGCTCCTACATGAATTTGTAGCACTTGTCCAAGGATGGGGAGAAAAATGTTGCCTGTTAAAACTGGGTGTCCCAACAGGTCCTTGAAGATAAACCCGTGCTCCTTGAATGTTTGCAGAAAAACCTGCCATAGGTGTTGAAGAAGAGTTTGAGGAATTGCTGGATGGATCTAGAGAAAGGAAATCTAAAATTAGTTCAAGTATATTTGAGAAAATAAATCCAGAGATCAAGAATACATTATCTGCTGTATAACTTACATGAAGTTCAGGAAAAAAATATTCAGAGAACACAACACAAATCTTGGGACAGTGAGATGGGTGGCATACAAATTTAATCTCTCTCACTGAAATTTAATTTAATTATTTAAAGAGCTTTTAGAAAGATATTTAAGAAGCATCCTGCTCTGAATTGTTTATTACCAAAATACTATATCCCTCATAGCTACATTTAAGATAGAAAAAGAATTATATGTATATAATACAAAACTGTACATGGCAAGCTAAAATACAAACAATAAACTGGCATTATCACGTTTGTAGTCAAAATTCTAAAATAACCATTGATCTTGAGAAGACATATGCAACTTGCAATTTTAATTTTTCTTCATAGTGGGACAGCAATATTAGTCAGATCTAACTGCGAATACTTTGATGCATACATTCACATTTGTCAGACTACATATTAATAAATTAATAGAAATAATAATCTTACAGAGTGCATATGGAGAAAGATCAGCTCAAAATGGTACAGCAGACAGATATTATTTCAGAAACTGGGAGCTGCAACTCAACTTCCAATTTCACAAAGGACCACCTAAAGTAATCTAGTGAGCTCTGACATAATTGCAAGGAACGTGTCTATATTGTTTGGCCTTTGGAAAAGGGGGATTAACCCCCAAAAGTGCACCTTCTTGTCCCTGAATGTGCTAAATATAATCAATATGTGACAATTTTGCTTTCATATTAGACCAGAAACAAATAATCTCTAAATGGCTAATTTTCAGCATAGTTTGCTGTTTGTTCTTTTTATTATCTGCAAATGAGCACAAGGTGAATGTTAGAAAGATTTTGAATTAATTCTGCAATTCTATTTTATATGAAATACATCAAGCTTAGTTGGGGAATGTTATGTACATAAGTCTTCTTTACCTTGAGTCATATATGGATACGTTCACTTCATTATGTGAGCATTTATAGAAGTACTCACTGTGATTCAAAAAGGAAGACTGTGTATGATACAAATACTATCTACACATATACATGGAATGACATAATTAATCAGGGCCTATTAGATTTTAGGAACAATAATTATCTGTTTGCCTCTTACATGCTACTGGGAATGAAACACTGAGAACTTTCTACAAAGAGGACCTCAGTTTTGATATGATGAAAGCATTAATTCCTGTTTTATGCTGTCTGTCCTTTCTCAAGGTTTAGTTTGTGCCACTAAAATAACATAAGCTTACATAAGGCTTTGTGGCTGCACATACCAATATTGAGGAATGTTTTAAGAGTCTGGCAGGACCCTGAGAGATAGCAATTATTTCAGTTCCAATACTGATATGGTGGGATAAAGATAACAAATTGACCGCTGTAACCAGGATTGTGAGAATACATAAAGTGGTTGAAGAACCAGAGTTATTGAAAATTAACTTGCGATTATTTTTCATGATCTCTGGGGATCATACATCAGAGGATAGCAAGCTTACATAATGGAATATATAATAAGATCAAGAACAAATGTCTTTATGAAAGGAAACAGTAGTGCTTGTATGGACAGCTATATAATAGTGATAAATGAAAAAAGGTGGAAAATTCCATACAGCTGCCTGGCAGATATATTATGGTGATATACCTTTGGCAAAGGCAGCATGTATAATAGCTGCCTTTGAATGGCCCTTAAGCATAGACAGAAGGAACTAATGCATCAGAAGGTAACCTACTGATTTGTGCACATAATCAAAGGAAAAAATAGGCAGAAATTAGTTTTCTAATATGGAACAAAACCATGATAAAATGCTATGACATGCAAAAAGATTTGATCTGACTAAAAAGGATATGATAAACTAAGTGGTGAAGCTTTTGCTGTACGTCATCTATACAATATGAGGAGGATAATTTCTTGGGTGATACACAAGAGGAATCCAATTTCTGGAAAGAAAATTCAGTTCTGAGTCTTGATGACAGTTTGAAAAAGTGGATCAAGCACAGGGTTCATTGATTTAGCAAATAAAATTGATTACTATCAACAAAACCATTTCATACCAAACCAACAGTGGTTATCACAGGCTGAAATGGCTTGGCGGTCTGCAGAATAAATAAACCGAAAAGGGGCGTTGGTCTTACCTGATACGCCTCTTCTCTGAAATGTGGATATAGCATCCAGGAATGGGTTAAATCCGTCTGCTCTCTGATTGGACTGAGTCTGTCAAAGCTGTTTAGGTGCCGCCCTTGTTGCTATGCTTGTTAGCTTGAAACGAAGAAGCGAAGCGACAGACTCCGTTGTGCCATAGTCAATTAAAGACATTCCTCCAGCCTGACCGAAGCAGTCGACACTGACCCTGCAGGGCGGGGCTGGATGCTATATCCACATTTCGGAGAAGAGGCGTATCAGGTAAGACCAACGCCCCTTCTCCCTCATATGGATATAGCATCCAGGAATGGGACATACCAAAGCTGGCTGTCCACACGGGCGGGCGACAATGAATGCAAGACTGTTGCTGAGGTGCTAGTCCTGAACAACCTGTTGTAACACCCTCCTGCCAAACGAAGCTTCGGCCGAAGCAAAAACATCTATCTTATAGTGCCTCACAAATGGACATGGGGACGACCAAGTCGCCGCACGGCACACTTCTTCGAGGGACGCCTGAGTCGCCCACGCTGCGGAAGTGGCGGCGCTCCTCGTAGAATGGGCAGTGATGTGAGATGGCGCCTGGCTCGACTGAAGCTCGTACGCTTTAGCTATTGTAGCACGTATCCAACGTCCCACCGTGGACGGAGTCACCTTGCGACCTAACGAAGCTGGTTGAAACGATAGAAACAGCGATTCTGACTTGCGAAACACCGCTGCCCGTTTGATATATATACGCAGTGCTCGCCGCACATCAAGCATATGCCAGCGTTTTTCTGAAGAGTGAACAGGACGAGGACAAAAGTTAGGGAGAATAATCTCCTGCGCCCTATGGAATCACATGTTCACTTTCGGCAGGAAGGCTGGATCCAACCGAAGGACCACCTTGTCCGTATGGAATATACACAAATCGGACCTAACCGACAATGCTGCCAACTCGGACACTCTCCTAGCCGACGTGATGGCCACCAAAAACGCCACCTTACACGTAAGGTGACGCAAACTGGCCTCCCGAAGTGGTTCATAGGGCGAACCCATCAGGGACTGCAATACCTTGGGAAGGTCCCAAGTAGGGTAGCGGTGTATGACAGGAGGAGCGATGTTAGTTGCACCTCGCAGGAAACGTCGGAGATGCGGATGAAGTGTCAACGAATCAGTGCGGCCGCAAGACAAAACAGACGCCAGAGCCGCTACTTGTCTATGTAAGGTGTTCGGGCTAAGTCCTCTATCCAGGCCGTGTTGGAGGAACTCCAGGACGTTGGTAGCCGAAGCCTCAGAGGGAACGATGGATGACTTCGCACACCACCCGCAAAAGGTTCGCCAGGTAGCATCATAGTTGCGGGTAGTTGAAGGCCTGCGGGAGGCTTGCATCGTATTGATGACTCTGGAGGGGATATTGTCCTTCCTCAGAGCGACCCGCTCAAGTGCCAGGCGGTCAGTTTGAACCACTGAGGGTCCGGATGGATCAATGACCCCTGGCTGAGCGAGTCCAGCCTCTGAGACAACCTCCAGGGTGGAGACATGGAGAGTCAGCAGATCCGCAAACCACAGTCTGCGAGGCCAGTACGGTGCTACGAAGATGACCTCCGCCTTCTCTAGTAGAATCTTCCGTATAACTCGAGGTATGAGTGGAAGTGGCGGAAATGCATAGAGAAGGCCTTTGGGCCACGGGACCCGAAGAGCATTGGTCCCCATTGCCCCTGGTGTTGCAAATCGAGTGAAGTAGTTGCTGAGCTGGGCATTGTTCAGAGCAGAAAAAAGGTCTACCTCCGGTACTCCGAATCTGTCTGTCAGCTCCCTGAAGAGTGTCGGATGCAGTCGCCATTCTGCGTGGTCCACCGAGAACCGGCTGAGCCAATCGGCTTGAACATTGGCGACACCTGAAATGTGGTCCGCCCGAAGGGAGAGCAGATGATTCTCCCCCCACAAAGGGCCAGTTGACAGGCCACCGTCATCAGGGCCTGGGACCTCGTGCCTCCCTGGCGGTTGACATGCGCCTTGGCCGCAATGTTGTCGGTCATCACCAACACATGGTGACCTGTCACCAACGGGCTGAAATGGTGAAGGGCTAGATGTATTGCCCGGAGCTCCAGCCAGTTTATACTGCGTTTGCTTTCTCGCTCGGTCCACTGACCTTGGACCATATGAGACGCAATGTGGGCACCCCAGCCCGTCAAACTTGCATCCGTTGTCAGTACCAGCCGATCTGGCTCCCAATACAGGCTGCCGTTGGAAAGAGCCGGAGATCCCCACCACTTGAGGGACAAGAGTACGTCCGGTGGTAGATGCACCCTGGTCGGAGAAGTGCCCCTGCCGGACCTCTGAAACGGCAAGAGAAACCATTGTAGGTTTTGGGAGTGAACACGGGTCCAGGGAACAATGGCGAAGGTGGACACCATTTTGTCTAACAACTTGGTTAATACCGATATCTGTGCCGACCGGTCTCTCAGAATGGTGGTAACCAGACCTTTAATACTAGCCTGCCGGTCAGGGGATAGATATACCCTATCCTGCACTGAGTCAATTATAGCTCCCAAATGGAGCAATCTGGTCGTGGTAGATAGATGGCTCTTCTCCAGGTTAATGGAGAACCCGTGGTGCCGCAGGACCTGGATGGTTGTTCGGAGGTCCTCCCGAGCCCTGGAAGGGGAGGATGACTGAATTAAGATGTCATCCAGATAACACTGGACACACATGGGTGTGGCCCTTAACACTGCGGCCAGGGCCACTAACAATTTAGTAAATACTCTAGGGGCCGATGACAGCCCAAACGGCATTGCCCTATATTGATAATGAGTTCCAGGCAACTGGAATCTCAGAAATCGTCTATGATGCGGGACGATAGGCACATGTAAATATGCCTCTGTAAGATCAATGGAAGAGAGGAGATCGCCCTCCCTAACGCCCTCTAAGATAGTGGAAAGTGAATGCATCTTAAACAGTTTATAGATGACGTAACGGTTGAGTCGTTTAAGATTGAGAACTGCCCTCCAACCCCCCGAGGTCTTTGGGATGACAAACAAGATCGAATAGAATCCCTGTCCACATTGATCCTCAGGGACGGCCTCTATGGCATGGATATCCAGCAAGTGCTGAATAGCTGTCTCCATGAGGATCCTCTTGGCCGGGACTCTAGATACCGGACAGCGGAGAAACCTTGGGGGAATAGAGCGGAATTCAAGAGAGAGACCTGATCGAATGGTCTCTTGAACCCAAGCGTCCGAAGTGGACTCCTCCCATTGGTCCGCAAAATAGGCCAATCGGCCTCCAATGGGGTGCTTGGGAATGCACTCACTGAGGGCGCCGGAAAGAATGACCTCCTCCTCCTCGAAAGGGCCGTTTCGATTTAAAGGGGCGTCCACATTCAGGACGGTCTTGGCGTTGCTGAGGCCTCTGACCGTAAGACCTTTATGACCTCTGAGAAAAGGCACCTGAACGATAACTTGGTCATCTAGAGTAGGGCGACGGTCGGTAATCAGGGCGCCTGGTCACAGAAGGCAGGATTTTCCTGCGGTCCTTGGTTTCCGTCAGCAATGGCTCTAAACATTCTCCAAAGAGATTACCCCCTGCAAAAGCGGCCGTGGCTAACCGCCATTTATGGCGGGCATCCGCCTGCCAATTTTTGAGCCATAAGAGTCTCCGAGCTGCTACTGAGGCGCCGATGGACTTGGACACAAAACGAGCTGCCTTCAGGGTTGCGTCCGCTGTCAATTGGGCAGCCGCTATCAATTTATTATCCTGCCGGAGTCGAGCATCCGCTGGAGGGGTTCTCTCTTGAAGCTGGTGAAGCCAGATAAGTGATGTTCGAGAGAAAAAGGACGCTGTAGTTGATGCTCGGATCGCCCATGCCGCTGCTGGTGAGCCCGTTGAAGGGACTGTTCGGACCTACGATCCTCAGGGCGTAATGACTCCGCCGGATCTCCGGGCAGATTGGAGGAGGCATGGAGCGCCGCCACCAGGGCATCCACAGCCGGGACCTGCAGAGTCTTTGCTAGGTCGGGAGCCACATTATACAATTTCTTCTCTGCCGACGACGGGTTTGGATCCGCTCCGGGAGAAGTCCACTGTCTGAAAATAATATCCACAAACATTTTGGGTGATGGAACCACCTCCGCTTCCGAAGTGCATTCCAAAAACAATGGGTCTGTCAGGTCTTGCACCGATGGTTGCTCCGGGTCAGAGTTAGGTGGTGCGAGGCCAGCTGCTATCTTCGCCTTGTGTAATAAAGGCTTAAACAGGTATATGGGAAACAGGTCAATGAAAGATGGCTGTTCAAGTTGGACACCTTCATCCTCAGACAGTTCCAACTCCGAGTTCCCATCTCCTGCTGATGCCTGAGACTGGTCGTCTCTGTGAGACCGGTCAGGTCCAGTGAAGGATCACAATCCTCCGCAGGGACATACTCCGGATTCTGTGCTTACAGAATCTCCCTGCTTCCATCTGGCCCTATTGTCTGGACTGTTGAAGGCCTTCTGCAATGCCCTGTTGAATTGCCTCCGCTACAATTGCTTTCATACAGTCGGGAACGACCGGCCTGGGGTCATCCAGGGGCCTGAGGTCGGCAGCCGTAGGAGTGAAGGTGGCCTCCGGTTCTGTGACCCTCTGGCTAGTAGGTGCCGGGGTCGCCTCTGTGAGAGGAAGGAAATTTGCCCCTGGGCCTCAAAGTTGACCATTGCAGTTGGGAACAATCGAGTCCAGATTTGAGACCCCGATTCCTGAAGGACCAGCTACCGGAGCCATAGATCGCTCATCCATCTCAGAAGATGCAATTGTAGAGGCGTGCCCCGTCCGCAGCTTTGTCAAAGATCTTATCCAACGCTTTATGACACCGCTGCTCATGAGCGCTGGTCGACCTGGAGGCCTTAGATGACGATCTGGCCGAATCGGAGCCCTTAGAGGAGCGCTCGTGGTCTTCTGCCCTGTGCCTACGTTTATGACCCTTGGAGGAGTCAGAGACGGCTGAGGAAGATGCCCTGGAAGCCATTGTTACTGGCGACACTGAGGGGCTGGTGTCAATACTGGAATGAGGCAAGTTCACGTACAAATCGGTCAGAACTGGTGAATGTTTTAGTTAATGACCGTCGCAAAAACCACTGTACATAGCCCGCTTATTAGGCGTATCAGAGGCTTGAATCTGAGCCGTGCCCTTGTGGGGCGTGGCCGCACGTGATGCGGGCGCTACAACTTGCCAGGCCGTGCCCTGGTGGAGCTTGGCCTCGTATGGCCGTGCCCTTGTGGGGCGTGGCCCTGCTGTTTATAATGCCGTGCCCTAGTGGAGCGTGGCAGGCTGTTGACCTGGGGGCGCAAACGCTCCACTGAGATCTGGTCAGCAGCTAAGCAATTTCGGCTGAAATTGGAGCAGCGCTCCGAAACGGCAATCACCTCTTTATTATTGAGGGAGAAATCCGCTCTCCTAGGACAGCTGAGGCATGCGGTAGAATAGTGAAAGGCTTAAAAACCGGCAAGCACCCACACGATGATTGCGAAATGGTCGCCGCTTGAACAAAATGGCTGGCGCAACCTGCAGCTTGCGTTGCTGTGACCACACGCAGAGACAATCGTAGTGGCTAGTACTAGTCAAGCCCTTTAAGACTTTAAATAACTTGGCTGCCCCACCGACAATCCGTGAATTGAAGGGCTTGTCTTGTCGGTTTTCTAAAAAGCCAGGCGGATTGCCGCCGTTGCAGCCAAAATGGCTGCCGCAACCTCCGATCCCCAGCTGGCCAAGATCAAAGGAGCCGATCGTCCAGGCAACTGACAGGTCGGACTGGATCCCCCCAGTCCCCAAACAATTAGCAAGCCAGTTACTTCGCGTGTACTCTGGTTAAAAACCCCCGAGTTGAAATCGGCTTGCCTTTTCGCAATCAAGTCTCTACTACCAGGCAGAGATGACAGCTGCCTGAGGCAGCTCAAGCCGCAGCTCGGCTGCTAAAAGAGTCCTGAATCCACAGAATCAGGTTCAGATGTTAATAAGAAAGGATACACTCACTGTAATAGAAGAATTAATAAATCCTCACAGTGGATATAGCAATCAAATTTCACAAAGTGCATAGGAGGAATGAATGGCACAACCGTCCTCGCTGAGTGACTGAGTGAAAAAGCTAACAAGCATAGCAACAAGGGCGGCACCTAAACAGCTTTGACAGACTCAGTCCAATCAGAGAGCAGATGGATTTAACCCATTCCTGGATGCTATATCCACTTAGAGATGTAAAATTTCCAGAAATTTTGAAGCTCGGAAAAAAACCCGGTTTTTTTGGGGAAAAAACGGAAATTTTCAGAAAAATTGAAAAAAAATGCTACATTAGCACTTTTTTGTCTTTTTAAGATTGAAAGTCACTCTGTTACTTTAGGAACATAAAATATGACTATGGACAATTTGCCTTGGGATAAAAATATCACAACTAGCTAACAACTAGCATATTAAAAATATAGTGTAGCCAAACAATTATCACAAACAGAATTTACTTTTTTATACTATTTATTTGTAACAAAGGGAGCAACAATCTTCTGAACTGCTTACTAGTTTATGTGGAACAGCCAAAAAGCCTCCACAAAACAATTTTCAAAACCAAAAGTAACAATTTTTCATATTTCCTCTCCACAGTATTAAATAAAGATAAAAATAAAAACCCCATTCTCATAAAAAGAATTGAAGATGGGGGAAGTGTTAAGAAGAGAGTGGGACTAAGTTTCAATGGACATTTAATCAGAATCATTGTCTGAGATGAAATTGTCAGTATCCGTCTGCAGCTACTCTTTTTTGTCCGTCATCACAATTAGGAACTTCTAAAAACTGAAGGTTTTAAAATAAAATGTTAAAATAAAATATTCCACAATGTTTTTTTTTTCTTTTTTCAATTTTTCCAATTTTTTGGAAAAAAACAAAAAAGCCTTCAGGAAAAAAACGGAAAAAAACCCCGTTTTTTTTCCGAATTTTTCCGGGCCTTCACATCTCTATATCCATTATGAGGGAAAACTCTAGAATCTGATTCACTTCAGAAATAAGGAATGTAGCTTTCATGGTCCAGATCAAAGATTTCATGCCAAAGGTTGGGGAAAAAACTCAAAATTCTGACTTAAGATAGACATAGTATAACTGTCAAATAAACTCTGGAATAACATAGATCCATGGATGATTTTCATGTATCTATAGTAAAGTTTTGAAAGTGGAGTGGAAGTTTTTCTAGATGTCTTTGGAATCTTTTGAATGGTATAGTGCAAGTCTATATGGTCAACAAAGCTTTATGTTATCACATAACAGCTCCTGAATATATGTAATGATGTTATTGTGGTTATATCTCTAGGACCTTGTGTTGGGCAAAACAGTAACTGCAGATTTGTCAGGACCATCACAAAATCACTAGATTCTGATTATAAATATTGGTTAGTATTTGGGTAATTACACAAAAAGTCTGCTTGTAGAGGCCTCAAGATTTGCCTATTTTTATATTTCCATCTGATCAAGTCATTACTGATTCCAAGACTTTAAATCATTATCCTTGCCAGAATTTCAAGAATATACAGTAATTGCTTTACATGTCCATTTTTAAGTATTTTTGTACTTTTTCCTCACACCAATGATTGGTTACTCTTCCTTTCTGAAAATCTATTTGCATTCAGTGGTTTTCTTGACATTTCATCAAAATTTCTGAGGGCTTCCTGCAACCCCTAATCTTATCCAGGGCAATTCTAACTCTGTGTTTACTAGAATACAGAAAACGACTGTCTGAAGCATAACTAGTGACATCTTTTCCAACTAACAAATCTTATTAATTTAAGCTCATGAAGGCCTTTCCATAAATTTGTTAGTTAGAAAAGGTGCTACCAGACTCTTCCTTGTCACCGTAAACTAATATGGTTCTATGAAAGTAGCTAGAAAACTAATTTTATTTTATTTTCTTGATGATCGTGTGGTAAAATATGTAAGTTTCCTCAAGATTTAAAATATCCAATTCCCATTTTAAAGCACACCTGTACACTCATTAAAAACAACAACAATGTATTGAACCATACCTTCAGTGATATCACTACCACCCTATAATCACTGCAGGGTAAACAACAAAACAGACATTTGGACTTACTGTGAAATTCTATTTTCTGAGACTCACAAAGGGCATTTCACATTTTGGGCATCTTCTACTGGAAAGAGTAGGCGTGGTCCACAACTGCCTGTTCAGTGGAAGAACTATCCTGCCTCCCATAATCTGACTGGAAAAGCAGGACAGCCCTTCAACTCCACTGTCAGATCTTCAAAAAAAAAAAAATTCTACCTCAAAACATGACTATGCAGGGAGTTTGAAGATAGCTGGCTAAAGCTTTAAAGAGAGCAGATAGGCTCATAGGAAAAAAAAAATTCCAGGACAACTCCCAAATGTCCTACCTGTAGATGTACAACTATGGCAGAAACTTTTTCTCTCCACACGTTTCTTGAAGCTGATCTTGGAAGAATAGCGGTGAGTCAAAATACCGCCTGTGAAGCTAAAGACACATTTTGGAACCAAGAAAGCACTCCCTAAATGTCTTAAAAAGGAAAATCATCTTGGAAGGCAACTACAGTTGCCATTTTCCTAAATATAAAAGCAGTATTAACAACTGGTGGCTATTTGTCCATGATTTGATAGGACAGGACTAGGCATAGTTAATTGCCTAGAAAAAGCCAATGTGGAAATCTTAGTGTTCCCTGACTTTCTTGAAAAAATATAAACATGCTTCAGATTTCCCAAACTCTGCCCTATCTAGAGAAAATTCAATGTATATTACAGCCTATAATAACCACATTCTTGTAAGTATGGTAATATTGAGCAAAAACACTCAAGAAGAGTGAATGTCAGATCCCAAAGAGTGATCGTGCCATTCAGTTGAGAGAAGGGGGGGCCTTGGGTTTGATTTATTAGCATTGCCTGTGTCAATGGACGATTTACAATCCATGCCCAGGCGCCAAACATCCTGAGATCTCTTCACTTTTGGAGAAGGTTTATGAGGGGCAATGTGGGATGTTTCACTTCAATGGATAACAGAAGATGGTCAGAGAAATGTATGTTTATCCGGTTCCCAGAGCAGTTGATAAAGAAAACATTTTCACACTTGTGTATTGGCTAGAATCTGCATTCTGGCTAATGGGAGGGGACTCTACTGCTTTAACTCTACCTGCGTCGCCTAAGCTTCACTTTTGGAGAAGGTTTATGAGGGGCAATGTGGGATGTTTCACTTCAATGGATAACAGAAGATGGTCAGAGAAATGTATGTTTATCCGGTTCCCAGAGCAGTTGATAAAGAAAACATTTTCACACTTGTGTATTGGCTAGAATCTGCATTCTGGCTAATGGGAGGGGTCTCTACTGCTTTAACTCTACCTGCTTTGCCTAAGGGTATTCAGACGTTGCTTTGAATGGAATGC
>QLTV01003124.1:603403-618174 GCA_003457575.1 Thermophis baileyi
CTCAGTAAGGGGTGATCTGTGTATTTTCCACGCGGACAAGGTGGTTCTACGTCTCGACCCTACCTTTCTTCCTAAGGTGAACTCGGTGTTTCACATGTCACAGGAGCTCGTTCTTCCATCTTTTTGTGTCCGACCGGTCCACCGGAGGGAGCGTACTTGGCATGCTCTGGACGTCAGGAGAGCTCTTAAAGTTTACATTGAACGAACGGGGTCATTCTGTAAGTCAGAAGCTCTGTTTGTGGCTTTTCACCCTCGTTCCCTGGGCACCAGGGCGTCTTCTTCCACCATTGGGCGATGGATCAGGAGCACGATCGCGACAGCATATGACCTGGCATCCTTGCCCAAGCCATCGGGTATCACTGCTCGTTCCACCCGCAGTGCAGCCACTTCAGCGAGAGCTCCTAAAGTTTACATTGAACGAACGAGGTCATTCCTTAAGTCAGAAGCTCTGTTTGTAGCTTTTCACCCTTGTTCCCTGGGCACCAGGGCGTCTTCTTCCACCATTGGGCGATGGATCAGGAGCACGATCGCGACAGCATATGACCTGGCATCCTTGCCCAAGCCATCGGGTATCACTGCTCGTTCCACCCGCAGTGCAGCCACTTCAGCCGCTTGGGCTACGCAAGCGTCTTTAGATGAGGTGTGCCGAGCGGCCACCTGGGCCTCTCCTACGCCATTCATCAGACATCACAAAATAGACACATATGCTTCTGCAGATGCGGCCTTTGGCCGTCGTGTTCTTCAACAGGTGGTAGAGTCTGATCACCGAACGGTTGGCCAGGACAGGTCGCTCCCTTATTCATTGGATTGGACGAGGACAACCCATCCTGAATGCTGGCTCCTCCCCAGGATGGAGAAAAAGAAAGCCCAGTTGCCTCCTAAAAAAGCACCTTTGGGACAACCATGACCTGGATGACTGAGAATCTCTACAGCGTTTCAGTTATACTGCACAGACTACAAACTCTCCTTTCCTCTTTTTCATACGGAAACTTAGCAACTTACCTACAGGACTTGTTGAAACTCTCTGAGAAGGAGGTCGGAACCCTGGAGCCTTAGAGTTATCAGGATGTACACTTTCCATGTGCCCCAATACAGAGTTACTTAAGAAAGTAGACTGGACAGTGAAAGATTGATCTGCTGCTGCTCGTGTGGACAGTGGGCAATCTCCCCATCCTTGGTTGGCTGGCATCTGGTTACTATCAAAAAGACTACTAAAATGATTAAAGAGTGTTGCTGGCCCAAAGGTAGGAGGCAAAGGCTTGTTTGATGGATTAATATGCATCTGAGAACCATTCATAATGTTCATGGGTGATGATAAGTGAACTGTAGTAGATGGACCTTGAGACGGTGTTAAAGGTACGGCATTTGTAACAAAAACAGACTGGGTTTCTTGATGGAGATTTGCATTTGGTACCATTGAATAAAAAGAACCTCTAGGCTGCATTCTGTGAGAAACTCTTGGTGCTGGTACAGCTAACTGAGGTAAGTTACCATTGTCCTGATTTTCCGAAGCAACCGATCTAGGCGATGATAAAGTTAATGGAGTGGATTCTGAACTTGAAGAAAAAGGCATAGTTACAGGAGGACTTAATTCAGGCATATTAGCTGGCAGTGTTTCATTTGGGACATTATCTGGAGGTGCAGGACTGCTGGATGTGCATGACTCTAGGACTCCTGGGCTGCTGCAAGATGTGATACTGCTGCTAATAGCAACCGATGATGACACACACGCAATGCCAACAGATTGTTCTGGCGCTGATGCCTTTTCTTTGGGTACTGAAACAGGAGGAATAGCATCTGTTTTAAGTGCAGATTGCTGTGCCTGTGGAACATTAGAGAGTAGAAATGTAGTGGGAACATTCCCAGTATTTTCATGTGCAGGAGAAGTTGAAGGCAGTGTGCTACATGTTGTCGTCACAGTTGAGATTGCTGTCGTCATGGTACTTGTTTTAGGAATGCAAGCAAACAGCTGCTTCCTGACTGATGATGGAGTCCGATTATTTGTCACACAAAGTGGCTGAGAGGATGGAACTGCTGAAGAGACACTACCAGGACTGCTAGAAGCTAAACCTGTAGGTTCAGACTGTAAAATACTACCATTCTGGTTACCTATGCGATTTGAATTATTATGCTTTGGAGAGCTATTTGTGCTGCCTGGGTTAACTGGTCTCACTGGGAATGGTCCCCAAGTATTTGGAGAAGTTGAAAATGTTCCTCCAAACTGGGCCATAGGTAAACGAGGGTGTCGAATTTGTTGCATAGTTTGAGCAGCCAATAAAGCAAAGTGAGGATGGGAATAAGCTAAAGGTAAAGAGACTGGAAAAGAAGAGCGCACATTTGCTGGGACATTTTTGCTTAATTTGTTAGCAGACTGGAAAGTAGATAGTGTTGATGACTGAGACGTGACAAGAGATGAAGCTCCAATAGAAAATGAGTTTTTGTTTGAAGCTGAAGCAGTACTGACGCCAGATGAAAAATTGGTATGGATTGATTTAGTGCTGGAAACAGGTGTTCTTATATGAGTTTTAGGAATTAAATCTTCCAGTTCCTTAGCAGGATCTTGAATAAGGGCATTAATAAGTTGTACTGCATATCTTGTTGATTCTGTTCCACCCCTGAAACAGAGAAAGTTATGTCATTTGTAAAATACAATTCTTGTTCAGTGCAATTTAATCCAACTGAAAATCAAAGCAAAATCTTATGAACTCTACCTTATGGTGATCATTCTTTCTCCATTTTTATCTTTTTGCTTGTCCACATCAATGTGAGCACCAGTAACATCCTGAATCGCTGTGATATTGCACCCACCTCTTCCCATTATTCGAGACACAACCGATGCTGGAACAGACAGCTTTTTTGACCTAAACATTAAAGGTTGCAATTATGATTGTTGCAGGCTTTATTATTAACAAATTCTGCACTATAGATAAATGCACAATAGGGGAGGGGGGTGGACAATCTGTTGAACTTTTCAATCTATTAAACTTACAGAGCCAAACTCAAAGCACTGCTCTTTTAACTTAATAATTACTATCAAAGGTGTTTCTAGATTTTGAAGTGAATCTTCAGTTAATTTGATTTTTTTTTAGTGATTACTACTAAAGTTAACTCATACTTAAATTACTGAATTTTAGAAGACTAGCTCATCTCACTTCTCTTCTTTATTCCCAGCCAGGATCTTTACAGTTAATGATCAAACTCCATAATCACTGTAAGTTTAAACCAAATCTCATGGTATGTACCATATAATTTGAAAGCCGTACAGCTGTGAAATATCTACATACAGTGACTGCATTTCTATATGATTATATGGGACAAGAACAATGATCAAGAGACTGGAAAGCAGAAGCTGCAAAAATACAAATGAAGAGGAATTTTATAGCACTCTTCAAGTAAGAGAATACCACAGCTTGATCCTTAATGCCCATAAGTTAGGTCAATAAATATTTCAAAATTATAGGAAAGCAAATCTTGACTGAATCTAGGTGAGCCTTTTAATAATAAGAGTGGATCCAGCATGGAACTAATTATCTAAAGAGATAATGGGTTCCTGGTTGTTGGATGTGTTCAGGGCACAGGGCAGGGTAGATTCAGGTCTGAGATGATTTAGTCTATATTGTAATATTGATGTTGGTTAGACTTCATAGCCTAAACCAGCGGTTCTCAACCTGTGGGTCGCAACCCCTTTGGGGGTCGAACGACCATTTCACAGGGGTCGCCGCGCGCGTTAGCCCGCCATCTTGGTGCCAACCGTCACTGCAGGGGTGAAATGCTCCCGGTTCGGCGGTGCCTGTGGGTCGCCGGACAGCTGATAGCGTCGGAAGCGGGGGACTTCGCCTGGACGCCGCCATTTGGGTTCTTTTACCCTCTGCGCAGAACGCTTTGCGCATGCACAGAGGGTAAAAGAACCCAAATGGCGGCGTCCGGGTGAAGTCTCCCGCTTCCGACGCTATCAGCTGTCCGGCGACCCGCAGGCAAGCCCGAACCGGGAGCATTTCGCCCCTGGTGCCACGTCCCCTTTGTCACCTCATCCCGCGCGGGGAGGGGTCGTGGCGGCAGGGGTGTGTGTGTCGCGGCGGCAGGGGGGTCACGGGGGGAGGGGTTGCGGCATTAGAAAGGTTGAGAACCACTGGCCTAAACCTTGTGATTCAAGAATTCTAAGAGATTTTCAAACACTAATTTTGCCTCTGCATTCCAGATCAAGATTTTTCTTATTCTCTGAAGTTTCTTACAGGTATCAAGGTTTATTACCAAACTGGAAACACAAATTTTGAAACTGCAAATTATTTTAGACATATCTCAGAGAATTATTTGCACAATTACAATGCTATAAACCATTTTGATTACCTATGTAGCTATTGATCACGTTGCCAGCAGCAGGAATACTTAAATTTTACTTTCAAAACTAAAAAGTATTCATATTAGCTTTACTCATTTATTGAAATGATATTTTGCTCTAATCATTTACTCATTTCAATTTTTAAAAAAATATATTAAAAGCTTTCATTAGTTATATAAGTTAAAATTCCCAACTATTACTCATATAGATTCCAAATTCTTACTCTCCTTAACTTTCATACAGTGATATGAAAATATGATAACAGTCTCTTCATGTTCCTCACTGCAATAATTGCTAGGGTTCTAAACAGCATCAATGTTTCATTCATAACTTTGCTTTTTACTTATTCTTAACTCTCTTTACAGTCCAATACACAATCTTAAATTGAGTGCACCCCAGTATACCTTTTTGCTCCTGAACAGCAGCGTCCTCCCCTTTGCAACTGAAATTGTTCGACTGGAGTCGACTGTAGAGTGTTGCTAGGGGATGTCTCTTTCAAAACTCTGCCCACTTGCCTGTCAAGTAATAAAAAAGCAGTTTCATAGGCAACAAAGAAATAAGCTAGAGATTTTAATCCCAAAACCCAGATACAGGCATGACAGCCAGCTGGATGACATTGGGCCAGTCACTATCTCTCCACCTAATGAACCTCACAGGGTTGTTGATGTGGGGAAACCAGGAGGCAGGAAACCAGACCAAAAAGGGCCCAGATAACCCACTTCCTTCAGAATTCTTCAAAGCATGATCTTCTCAGCAATCTTAATTAGAAAGGTAAGGCTGCAGACAGAACAAAAGTTACCTAATATGGTCAGATGCAGCAATGACTTCCTTCAGAACTGATGGGACCACCCCTTCTTGCAAAGAATTCATTGCTCCCAGGATGCAACTGCATTGTACCTTTAGAAATATCTGGCTAGCCAGAAGCAACACTGGTCCAATATAGAAGTGAGTGGGTTTACAATTCTAAGTATATATTTTAAGCTTCTAAGTATATATTTTAAGTTTACTCACTAGCAGGAGAAACTGAGCTAATATGCAACCAACATGAAATGACACACTCGCATATGACTTGCATTTCATGAAGCTGAAAACATACCTTCTTACTACTTCTTTCCATCCTTCTTCTCTCTTTTGGCCTCTTTTTGGACTAGTCAGATTCAGTTTTATATTTGGAGATGTCAGCGGCAAGGATACTGATTTATAATTTGTTGCTAAGCTTGAATTAGCTTCTCCTTCAACTCTAAACATAAAGATAATACAGTAATTAACTATTTGTAACTAAACCCTGGAAAACATCTACTTACATGTAATAGAATTGTTTACTTTTACCTTTCCTTCTTCAAATGATCATTTGTGTAATTGTACATAGAGATTACCTCTCTGGTGAAGAGCACCATTGTATAGATAGTCCTCAACTTACAAAAGTTCATTTAGTGACCATTCAAAGTTACAACAGCATTGAAAAAAGTGACATGATTGTTTTTCATACTTACAACTATTGCAGCATCCCCATGGTCACATGATCACAATTTAGACGCTTTGCAACTGATTCATATTTATTACAGTTGCAATGTCCCAGGGACCTGTCATCATCTTTTGCGACTTTCTGACAAGCAAAGTCAATAGGGATGCCAGATTCACTTAACAACTGTGTAACTAACTTAACAACTGCAATGATTCACTTAACAACTGTGGTAAGAAAGGTCATAAAATGGAGCAAAACTGACTTAACAAATGTCTCACTTAGCAACAGAGATTTTGGGCTCAATTGCGGTCTTAAATTGCGGTCTACTTGTACAATATTCGAAAGCTGAGATTTTTCTACCACCATAGGACATGCAGGAAAGGCATGCCTCTTTCTACGATTAGAACCTTGATTTCAGAAAGTTACAAATGGATTAAGGTTCCACATAAATAATAAAATTTAGGAATTCATTAAAAAGAATTCTTCCTGTAGGAGTCAACTTGTTTTGAATTTTTTCTAAGACATCAAAAAGATAAACAATTTTAAAAATTGGGCACTAGAGAGAACTAAAGATTTTAATTAAAAGAGAAAAAAATAAATTTGATTAACTGCTACAGAATGATGCAAAATATTGTAACATTGGAAATACAGAAGGATACTTTTGAAAAATGGAATCAGAAGTTAATAATAATAGCAATGTTCGCTTTTATGGACAGACTTTGTCCCAAAACATGTTTTGGAAGAAATGTCAGAATAGGAACAAATTTTATCTGACAAGCAGAAGAGTTGACACTAAAAGTGGATCTAAAATGACAAGCTACAAGAATGCTATGGAAAAAGATGTTTCATTGGATATACAAAAGAAATTGGTTGATGCTTGGAGCCTCCCAGCACTACCAGTCACAGAGAAACGGAGCTCTCCATTCCTGTGCTGGCTTCTCCCTGTTTGTGGGCTCCAAAAGGAGCCAAAGCTGCCCTGTAGGGGCGGCGAAGCTAAGGAGGGGCGCTCTGTGAGGTCGCAGGAAGGATCGCAACTTTCCTGCCGAGCTCTGGGGCTTTTTTCCCTCTATGCCATGGCGAGGAGAAGAGGCAGTCTAAGATGGCTGCCACGAAGCTGGGAGAGACAACGACCATCTAAGCACAGTGCAGGAGTGGACTTTGGTGAACAGTGTGTGAACTGGGTGAGAAAAATCCTTTTTATTTAAATTTCAACCCCAAAAGAATATCCAGGAAGAGAGGCTCAACTATTTTTAAAAGTAGCTGTGACTAGGCATTTTTGAAATGCTGGAATTATTCACTTAAAAATCAACGCTATTTTAAGAGATGAAAGAATGGTTAAAGGAAGCTTTAAAATATAGAAAACCTGGAAAAGAGCTGAACAATTTGAAAGGTGATCTCCGGGAGGAATTGTCTTTTTTATTTGTGTTCTTAAACTCTTTGAATTTATTGGGAAATCAGCTGTTTTTAAGATACTGTTTAATGCTGGAACTTGGAAGGAGTGCCATCTACTGGAAGAAGACATCTAATACACATAACAGAAAAACAGAGCCTGGAAAGTGGTCTGACCTTGATTTTATCTTAGAAGGTGATTTGGATACTTTGAATTACTGAGTGAGTTTCACCCCCTTCTTGAAGATTTTAAAGACGAACTAAACTGTTAACAACTAAATACAATCAAAACTGGTTATTGGACTGAGGACTCGAAAGATTGGAGAAAATACAGTGGACTTGGACTACTAATACTACTTGACAGAATATCATACGAGGCAAAATAAGAAAAGTGATAGAAGAAAAGAGAAAAGAAGGAAAATTAAATAAGATACTAAAGAATCTTAAAAATTATAAACTTAGGGGACTTGAAGGCATAACTAAGAGATTTAACTAAGTTTTACTAATAACTAGCTCTGTGGGAATGTTTAAATATTGAGACGTTGGAACTATAGAGGTATATTGAGTAACTTTTATTGAATTGTAATAAAATGGATTACCAGGGGATAATTGAGGGATATGAAGAAATAATTTTGATGCTTAAAAACATGCATGGAACTATAAAGAACAATAAGGAGATAAGGGGATTGTTTAAAGATAAAGAAATGAGTGTAGAAGCCCCACAACAATTGGGGGAAAAAGATGAACAAGATATTCAGGAAATAGATGAAAAATAAGAAGAAGCAGGGGAAAAGAAAAGTCAAAGTGAGAAGCAAAACAAAGATAATGAAGAGAAAAGATTGATAAGTAGGAATCAAATAGATATTTTAAAAGTTTATAATAGAATAGAGAAAAATAAAATAAAAATCTCTTCAAGAAAAAGAAAACTCTAGAGAAAAAAAATAAAAATCTCTTAAAAAAAAAAAGAATGACCTATGGATGGATGTTCAAAAGATGCAGCAGAAAGAGATAAAGGGCAACTTGAAAGGAATATTTAGTGGATAAAAAAAAAATCAAAAAACTGTAAGTTTCCAAGAGAGAGAAAGAAAAAGGTGATTAAAAAGTTAACAGATGATGGAACTCCAAAAAGACTAAGAGATGATGGATAGCGATAAAATGTATTAGTAAAATGGAAAAGTAGAAAATATAAATAGGGAAAATAGTAGTATATATATTAATAGATAAACAGAATTTACTAATTGTATTAATAATATTAACAGTGTGTTAAAATATATTGTGAATTTCAAACTTTTAAGGATTAGAAATTGTGGGGAGCTTGTGATATAATCCCGGGATCAACTGAATTTTGTTAATATTTGGTTAGTAGTTTTGGATATTTGGATTGAAAGCACGATGGAAAAACGAGTAATTTTTAAAATATTAAATATGACAGGGGATAATAAATAATGGTGAAAAGAAATGTTATTTACGTTTAAATGAACTAATGGAAAAAACAAGAAAGAATAGAAATAGAAATAAGAGGGGAACAATAATATATATATTTTAATATAACAAGATATATGTAATAATAAGAGGGAGGTCATGAAACAATGAAAATGAAATGTAATAACTATGAGTAACAATATTATGTTTATCTGTATTAAAATGTATGATACCCAGGTATCACACTGTTCATGTATTGATGTATAAGCAATATAAAAAAAAATTGACTGGAAAAAAAAAGAAGAGAAAGAAATTACAAGTAACAAACCAAGAGAATGACCTGAATAATTCTTTTATACTGGATTTGCAAAAGAGGTTTATTAAAGCTTGGATGAATCCCGTGAGAAGGGGTAAAAAATAAATCAAGTTCTATGACATTACTTGAATAGACTAAATATATTACAGATTGTCTGATATGTTGTTATTTCTGGAGACTGTTAGTGGACTTTTACTGACACCAGGACTGAAATGATGGGACACAGGTGTGATGAAAGTTGGAAGTCCTTCCTTCCCCATTTTTCTCTTCCTTTGCACTTTTTACTTTTTCTTTTTACTCTTTTCTCTTTTCATTTACATTAGTTTTTACTATTGTAATTATAATCTGTAATTTTTTTTAAAGCACTGTGGTTCCCAAACTGTATTACAGCATCCCAGAGCAGTATAGTGAACTCATGGTGGTGCCCCAGGATATTTAAAATTTCAAGAGAAACCCAGCAGTACAGGTAGTCCTCAACTTATGATCACAATTGAGCCCAAAATTTCTGTTGCTAAGCGACAGTTGTTAAGTGAGTTTTGCTCCATTTTCTTGCCACAGATGTTAAGTGAATCACCGCAGTTAAGTTAGTAATGTGGTTAAGAGAATCTGGTTTCCCCATGGACTTTGCGTGTCAGAAGGTTGCAAAAGGTAATCACATGACCTTGGAACACACTAACCATCATAAATGAGTCAGTTGCCAAGCATCTGAATTTTGATCACATGACCAGGGGGATGCTGCAATGGTCATAAGTGTGAAAAATGGTCATAAGTCACTTTTTTCAGTGCCGTTGTAACTTCAAACAGTCACTTAACGAACTGTTGTAAGTCAAGGACTATCATTTATTGGACATTACACAAAACTGCAGAGTGTGGTGAGACATTAAGGGTGCCATAAATGAAGAATGTTTGGGAATCTCAGTCTTAGCATAATGCAGTAAAGATTAAATTTAATGCTTACTAGGCCAAATCCAACAAAAGTGTACGCTGTCTTATATTAGAAGAATCACAGTATGTTTTTCTTAATTAAAGAGTCCCTTGGGAGTTGGGCGGCATACAAATTTAATAAATAATAAAAAAATAATTGGTTCCTCAAATGAAAAGATTGGTTTGAAATGGAACAACACAAAATATAAGAAAAAGAAGCAGACAGCAAGAACTAAGAGTCAGGTCAAAACTTGACTGAATAACAATTATTATTATTATTATTATTATTATTATTATTATTATTATTATTATTATTATTATTATTATTATTATATAATGTATACTTTCTTTTCTTCAAATCAAAAATAGATATACTTGGCACATTTTGTCTTAGTCAACAACAGTTTCTGTGTTGTTTATAATCAGAAAGAATTGGCAAAGTGAAATTCCATAATCAACATTTTGGGATCTATAATGTTTGAACCATTTCACTTCTAGCACTCAAAACGTTAGTTGTTGGGGGGGGGATGCAATGAAGGTTAGAGGAGAAAGAGTCATTTTACAGCATTAAGGAAATTGACAAAATAAGATTCATAACTTACCTGGTTTGTACTTTGGAAACTGAGGAGTTAGTCTTATCTTCCTGAGAAGGGAGCAGCACAGAGGCATATCGCTTATCACCTGAAGAATGTGTGTCCATAGTGAAGTTCAGTTCTTGGCTTTTACCACCACTGCTGCTTTCACTATTGCAATCCGTGCTGTCTAAGTTGTCAGAATCACTATTCCCACCAGCACTACCACCTCTTGGCTCACCATTAATCTTGTTTTTATCTGCTTTTTGCTGTGCTAGAGTTATATGCTGATCTGGCAAAATTATCTGCACATTTTGAGGAGTGTCCTTTGTTTTATTCTTCTTATTTTTTCTATTTGTGCTTGGAGTTGTTATCACATTGGCTCTCTTCTTGCCAAAAGCATTTGTAAAAGTAGCTGAAGTTGCAGATATTCCAATAGTAGTTGTGGTAGTTGCACTTGGAGGCTCTAAAGGAATTTCTGAATCAACTAAAACAAGCACATTATAAAAGTTTAGACATTTGATAGTTAGAAAAGTGACTTTTAGAAATATAATACAGACTGCATTGTTTTGTACCACAGTGTCCAAAGTGGAATATTTTTCTCTAACTTAAACCAGACTCTGAAGATCCTGGTACTTGATCCTGAAATAGCTAAACCAGACTGAGCTTGGTTAATAACTGGATGGAGACCACCAAAATTTAGATGGTAATTTAGGCTGCTGATTTGAAAAAACAAATACCAAAATATATGGCAATGGCAAATCACTTCTACATTGTTGGGAAGAAAACTATATGGATGAATCCATGAGAATTTAGTGGATTTTGGGGGATCTTCACTTTTTCATATGACCTTGAATGGAAATGGAAAGCATAAAGGTCATTTTTCTGAAAACGTGTTACTTAAGAAGGTGCTTCTTAGTTTTATATTTATCAAAAGACCAATATAAGAGTAAGAAATTGAAAACAAAGTGAAAGTTTACAATATGGAAACTGACAATTAAAAATGCATTATATTACTGGAAATGAGAAATAAATAATTAAGCCAGAAAATTTAGAGCAAAAGGTACAACTCGTAACAGAGAGGGAAAAAAGCATTATTTGGATTTATTTTTTAAACTTAGTCCAAAATGGGAAACTGCTCTAACATCCCTTTGTTCTTAGAATTTCAGAAGAGCTGCAGCAAGGATTCACTTTACTCATATTATAGAAAGATATGCTAGGGTGGTTTCCAGCCACTATGGTCACATAAATTTTTTATCAGGTCATGAGTATCCTGAGAAAGCAGTATCACACAAATCGGGAAATATTTAACACAGCAAAACATCTGTCTGAAAGACCTGGATAAACTGTTACATAAGAAATATGAGAAATACTGTATAACTGACGATAGTTTAGCAAGCAATATAATGCAAAAGATATGCTTTCCTATTCTAATGACTTGCCATTTACATTTCAGGGTGTATAGGTACATTTAAGAATACATAATTTAAACCAAGGGCTAAATGTTTGGTTCCCAAATAATGGAAATACGTTTGGAATTGCAGTCCATCAATATCAGAATGCCATTTATGATTTAAAGAGAGTATGAATTGTGTCCCTCACCATCATCATCATTTTCCTCTTCCTCTTCATCTTCTTGAAGCTCTAGCGTTTCCTTTGGTTTGTGTTCCTCATCTTCCTCTTGTTTTCTTTTCTGTTCTTCTTTTTTCTTCTTTCTCTTTTCTTTTCTCTTCTCTCTTTTTGCGGCAAGAGCCTGCTTTCTACTTTCTTCTCTTGACTATAAAAACATTGACAATGTATAGTATATATTGATACTAAGAATTGTTTCTTAATGTTTTCAATGTAATGCAAACACAAATAGGCAAAGAGTGTGGAATTATTCCCATTTATTCCCCTTTGTTCAACAAACCATATGGCAGGTAAAGTTAGCCTCTCAAGTATTGGTTACAGGTTATTTTTTTTGTTTAAGTATATTCCCCCCTTTCCCCACAAATTTCCACTTCCAGTTTTTCTCCACAAAAATAAACGTCGGTAATCTTTTGGGCTTAGAGATAGTGACTGACCTAGAAACAATTGGTAAATATTCATAGCTAAGAGTGGATTTGTATCGGAGTCTTCCTGACTGTATCTTAAGTTAGGCATTCTTAGATCTTTTCTGTGACTAAGGCTGGGATATAAACAAATAAAAAACTTCCTTTTAATAATTAAATCTATACAAAATAAAACAGCGATAGAAACTTGCAATTTCATAACATGAAACTTTTTCACTGGAAATAATACATCCAGTTTTTCATCATAAAGAAAGATTTGTATTTTCCCATGCTGTTCTTGGAATTTTGGGAGTCAAAGTCCACACATTTATAGTTGCCGAGTTGAGAAACACTATTTTATTTCATATTTTTCCCTTAAAGCAGCAACTATAGAAAATTCTGATTTTGTTACTGGCTTGTTCAGGCTGTGCAGGAGAAAATTCTGTTAGCCTCGATACACTAACTTGGAGCCTATAATGGCTAACAAGGCTGTCAGGATTTTGAGGTAGAATGAATGCTTGTGTACAATCAGAAATTCAAGCTGGTGTGTGTACAAGCCATCAAACTGTGCCCCAGGATTTACTTGGGACTTATTAATATATGTTTATGAATTGGTTCAGATTTACATTCTAATGAAGCTTATTTAATCAGCTTTTCTGAGACAGTCAAGTTTTGTTTAAAAGTTTTAAGTTAATTTTTTCAATTACACACTTACTTTTTTAGTAACAAAAAAATTACAGTTTAAATTTTTGATTGCTGGACATTCATAAAAGTCCATCAAGGTACTGATAATATATGCTGTCTTAGTTCTTACGTTTCTTCATGTCCAGGTTGGGAACATATTTAATTATACTTTCACAATAATGAAATAATGAATTCACAATGCCATGTACTCTACTGTTAAGTTTGTTCTTTTGTTCTTTTTTCTTGTTTTTATTCTATTGTATAACATGTCTAGAGTCATTTTGTGATCAAGGTGGCATGTAAATTAATAAGATATATGAATAAAATGTTAACATCTAACAATTTTCTTTGTTAAGGATAATTTTAAGAGACATTGTAGCTATTAGTGCAGAATATAACTTTTGTTGAATAAAGCATAAAAGAAAAAGAATACATTGTTCAGTCTCAGATTTTCTATTGCATCTATGGTATCAAAATATAATGGCTTTTCACTATTCAGTTAAATGACCACAATTCGTTGAGCAAAGCAGACATTAAGCAAAATGTCATATGACTGCTTTGTTCAACAAACATAGTATTGATACTCCTGGTTGCAGTTATTAAGCAACCTTGGGGTTGTTAACCGGAGTTCATAGTAAGTACACTCAGAATAGGCTATCCATTGTCTCTCTACACCTAGGAGCTAAACATCCGCTCTGCTGAAATTCAAGCTAGATTTTCAGCCCACGAGGGGAAAGACACTTGCACAGGACCTCCCCTCCTTCCCTGATTCACCCCACATGGCTTACCTGCCTTTTCTCTGAGGTGAAAACAGTGGTGGTATTCATTTTTTTTTACTACGTTCTGTGGGTGTGGCTTGGTGGTTATGTGAGTGGGCGTGGGTGGATGGTCATGTGAGTGGGTGGGCGTGACCAACTCAATGTCACATGACCCCCCCGACACACACCTACCCAGGTTTTGTGGTTCCCTGTGGGAAATGGGTCATGTGACTGGGTGGGCGTGGCCAACTTGATTGGTCTCACCCTTAGAAAATTTCTCCTTAGTCCAACTCACAATAAAATAGCACAATAAAATAGCACTGTTCCAATATTTAGAATAGAATAGAATAACAGAGTTGGAAAGGACCTTGGAGGTCTTCTAGTCCAACCCTCTGCTTAGGCAGGAATCCCTACACCACTTCAGACAAATGATTATCCAATCTCTTCTTAAAAACTTCCAGTGTTGGAGCATTTACAACTTCTGGAAGCAAGTTGTTCCACTGATTAATTGTTCTAACTGTCAGGAAATTTCTCCTTAGTTCTAAGTTGCTTCTCTCCTTGACTAGTTTCCACCCATTGCTTCTTGTCCTCCCTTCAGGAGCTTTGGAGAATAGCTTCACTCCCTCTTTTTTGTGGCAGCCTCTTAGATATTGGAACACTGCTATCATGTCACTTCTACTCATTCTTTTCATTAGACTAGACATACCCAATTCCTGTAATTGTTCTTCTTCAGCCTCCAGTCCCTTAATCATCTTTGTTGCTGTCCTCTGCACTCTTTCTAAAGTCTCGACATTTTTTTTATATTGTGGCAACCAAAACCTGATACAATATTTTATACACATAACCCCCCTCCCCCAAATACACACTCAAAC
>QLTV01003124.1:618565-637867 GCA_003457575.1 Thermophis baileyi
GGGCATTTACAGCTTCTGGAGGCAAGTTGTTCTACGGATTAATTGTTCTGTCAGGAAATTTGAGGGGCTCCTGCAGAAATGAGGGAGTCAATCTATTTTCCAAAGCACCAAAAGGCACAACAAGAAACAATTGATGGAAACTAACCAAAGAGAGAAGCAACCTAGGACTAAGGAGAAATTTCCTAAGGGTGAGACCAATCAACCAATGGAATAGCTTGCCATCACTAGAGGCTGGGAAGTACACCCCAAAAGGACAGTGCCAGGAACCACTAAAACAATGCAGAAAACTTAAAACAGCCATTCCCCCTTTAAAAAAAGTCAACCCCAAAGCAAACGCAGCAGCGTTTGTATCGGCTGCATTCCAACTGCAACTGTTAAGTGGAGCTATTAACTGAAGGGAGAGAGAGAGAGAGAGAGAGAGAGATAGAGAGAGAGAGAGAGAGAGAGAGAGAGAGAGAGAGAGACCCTCTCTTGCACTTTGTTTTTAACCGGGTTTTCCAAACTGCATAAGCAATTTACTAACGGTTTGGGGGAAGCTGTGAGAACCGGTTGAATCCCACCTGTGGGTGAAAATCCTCCCTGCCAAAACCTAGCAGGATTTTCAGCTCCTGAATAGAGACGCTGAAACGGCCTGCATAAGGCCTCCAGAGCATCCTACATCCATCCTGAGGCTGCCTGTGCTCACTTTACTGCGCTGCCTCTCTGCTCAGTGACTGAAAATCCTCTTGCATTTTGGCTCCCTCAAATCTCTGGGGGCTGGCTGAAAGAACTGCCTGCTGAAGAATTTCATCTCTGTGCAAGCAAGTATGGAGTTGAAATCCTTTGAGAATTAGCTCTTTCAGTCAGCCCCCAGAGACAAAAGGGAGTCCTCTTGGCAGGCAGCAGCATCTTGCAATTTTCCCTACTGGCTTCCCGACTTTCTGGAGAAGCTGGCAGAGATTGTGGGACACTTGGCAACTGGTTGTAAGGTTGCCAAGCACTTAGATCGTGCCTGTTTTGTCACTGTGTTTCTGTAATGTTTTGTGAGGGTCAGAAGTGTTTTATAGGCTGTAAAGCACCCTTTTCAAAGACCTTTGTTAATTCAAACCATCATTAAATAAGCAGTCATAACTCAAGGACTATCTGTAAATAGAATGTTATTTAAGAAAGATGATGTAATTGTATATCTCACCTTTTCCAAATCTAACTCTTTCAACAGGATGCTTGCATTCTTGTTTGCTTCAGCTGCTTGCTGGTCCTTAGCCTTCACAATGGTTTCAACACACTGATGACACTTTTTCAACAATTCCTTTTCAATTAAAAATGTTTTGCAGAAATGTAAGACAGAGTACTCAAAATATATTCACAGTAACTTGCACTACAACTTCATATATGTTAGGAATACATAACCTTTTTGGTCTGAGGGTTCTACTTTTCTTTTATTGGTATGCTGGCTTCACATTAAAAACAAAAAACAAAGCCTAGGACACATTAGGAAAGAAACTAAATTTCACTATCAAATAATTAAATTAATTCAAATCAACTAACATTACTCCACAAATAAATAAGCCATTTAGAGCCACTGAAATATGACAGCAATTTGAAGAATTGAAAGGAGATATGTATAACTCATCACAGATATGAATATCTATGAAGTTAACAATCTAGTTAGGGTATGGTTTGATTCCCTCCTCCTCCCTTCAAAAGGGAAGGGATTGAGGTAAAAGTTTTAAAAGTCAGGTAAACACAAAACTATGTTTAGCAACTAAAAGAGTATTGTATATTTAATGTACATGTTAATGATCTGGTCTCTCTAAGGCAGGGATGTGAAACTCAATTTCATGGAGGGCCACATCAGGGCTATGGTTGACTTGGGGCGGGGACACGGGGGACTGGGTGGTTGTGGCTGACTGGGTGGGCGTGGCCAGTTTGACACCGCTCACTGGGCGTGGCCGACTGGATGGGTGTGGCCAGCTTGATACCGTTCACTAGGTGTGGCCGGCTGGGTGGTCATGTGACTGAGCTGAGATAGCTTGTTAGCCCCAATCCAGAGAGACAGATAGAGGTGATCATTTCTTCAGCAGCTTTTCTCAAGCTTGGCCACTTTAAGCTATGTGGACTTCAACTCCCAGAATTCTCCCTATTAAGCTGGCTGGGGGATTCTGGGAGTTGAAATTGACACAGCTTAAAGTTGCCACGGTTATAAAATGAACAGGGAGGGGCTCTGTGTGTGAATCAGTTTATCAGCAAAATATCTGGAGATACCTAGCATTTTAACCTTGCCTCGCCTCCTGGCAGCTCGCTGGCCTGGCCTCCCAAAGGGGGGGGGGAACGGCACTTCGACGGCTGGCCCTGCAGGAGGAGAGCCCCTTCCCTCGGCTGCCATTACATGACACAAGCCTTCTTCCCCAGCACGAGCAAAGCCTAAGGGGCAAGTGATTCGGAGGCAAAGCGGGCAGCGAAGAATCACCCACCCGGCAGACTGGAATGGGACCAGCCTGCGCTGCGCTCGCCAGGCTACCGCAATCCTCCTCAGGCTGAAGCCACTGGGGGGGGGGGGAGAAAGGAGCGTGGCCAAAAGGCTGGAGACCTTTGATTAAGGAGCACGCGGCAACCTGGAGCCGGCAGCCACTTGGGACTTAGGAGGGCTTCCCCGCGTAGGCATGCTCTGGCAATGGTGTGGGTGCCCTCAAAAGTGGCGGCGGGCTCGGGTGAGCGCTGGTTTGGGGAGAGAATCCCGGGAGAAGTGTATCCCTTGGAGGAAGCGGGGAGAACAAGAAAGAAGGCGAGAAGCCCAAGTGTGCGGTTTCTTCTCCCGCAGCAGCTGTACCCAGAGCCCTGCGTCGCAAGCTCCGCAGCTGGAGCTGAGGGACAAGGAGCGCAGCGCTGCTCCTCAGATGGCACATTCGCTTTCCCTCCTCAGCTGCAATGGACCATTCAGACTTTCAGGCACGGGGAGCGGACGGAAGGGGAGGGAGACGCTGCTGTCGATGGAGGAAGTGGTGCCGTCGCCTACCTGGCTGCTTGTATTGCTTCCCTAAAACTGTGACACCGCCACTACTACCAACACCCCTCCTCCTCTTCCTGACCTTGCGACTTGCCAAGAATTCAATCTGGAGTCGCTCAGTTGAATCTTCACCTCAGAGCAGATGAGGTGACTTACGATATTGGGAGGATGGAATGAGCAAGGAGGGGGAGGCAATCGTGTCCCGGATGAGGCAGAGGTTTGGCTTGGGGAGGAACTGTTCGAGCCACGAATTAGCCATTTGTTCGTGCACGAGGCGAGGAGGGGCTGGGAGAGGAGGGGGGGGCGGCGAGGTTCAGCTGGTTCGCCAAACTACACAAAAAATTAGCTACCGGTTCTCCTGAACCGGCTGAATCCCACCACTGCCCAGGGCTCTGGAGTGAAAGTACAAAGTGGAAGGAGCCTTCCACTTTGTACTTTCATGCCAGAGCTCTGGGCAGCAGAGGGCAAGCACCCAGTCCAGCCCTCGAGCATCGGGATCCCAAAGCCCAGCTCAGCCCTGCTTCCCCAAGGGGGCGTCCGCTTACCTCCTCCTCAAGACTGCTGCTGTTGCCACTGTGGGGCAAGGCTGGGTGAAGAGGCGACATTGGATGGCACAGAGACCAGGCCAGATGGCAAAGACACGAGACTGGACGGCACAGAGACCAGGCCAGATGGCAAAGACACAAGGCTGGGCACTGAGGCGAGAGGCCCAGCGAAGAGATGAAGAGGCTGTGAGTGCGCAGGCTAGGCGAAGAGGCTGGGTGGGGCCAGTCTGCCTGGCAACAGCTGCAGCGTTTTGGCCTCGCCCCGCCTCTTCGCCTAGCCTGCGCACGCACAGCCTCTTCATCTCTTCGCTGGGCCTCTTGCCTCACTGCCCAGCCTCGCCCAATGCTTCGTTTTCGTATGCGCGCCTGCTGGGATGGGTTAGGCCGGGCCGAAGCCAATTAGGCCCGATGCTTCGTTTTCACATGCGCGCCCGCTGGAATGGGATAGGCCGGGCTGAAGCCACATACCATGTTTCCCCAAAAATAAGACCCTGTCTTATATATTTTTTGTCACAAAAAAAGGCACAAGGTCTTATTTTTTTGGGGGGGGGATGTTGTCCACTGACTCACCTCACTTGCCTGTGTCACCCCTGGCCTCCTTTTTGCTGTCAGAGGCCTTCAGGAACTTCTTCGGCTTCGGATAATTGAAGCCAGGCCTTGCACATCTTTTGCAGCCAGCAAGTCTTTCCTGAAGGCCTCTCTAGCCGATAACTACCGGCTACAGAGGCCTTCAGGAAAGGCCTCTAGCCGATAACAGAGCTCCTGATCAATCCGGAGCTCTATTATCGGCTACAGAGGCCTTCAGGAAAGTCTTGCTGGCTGCAGCAAAAGAAATGGGCGAGGTGTGTGAGGCTTGACTGCAACTATCCAAAAGGTAAGTAGTAGGGCAGCTCCACTCCCCCATCCCCACCCTAGTTTAATTTTTATCCATGCATCCTGGAATGGGCAGGGTCTTAATTAGGGCTTATTTTGGGGGGTAGGACTTATATTGGATGCACGTGTAAAAATCAAGCTAGGAGTTACTTTCTGAGTAGGTCGTATTTTTGGGGAAACGCGGTAGGCCTGATGCTTCATTTTCGTATGCGCGCCCGCTGGGATGGGGTGGGCCAGGCCGAAGCAACGCGGGCCAGCCCCATTTTCCAAGACAGCCCCACGGGCCAGGGAGAAAGGAAAAACTAAGTGTGTACATCTGGTTTGGTGTGTGAAAGCAGTTTGTGAGAAAGAATGCTTGGTGTATGCAAACAGAAAATCTATAAATGTTATGAATTGATATTTATTTTATGGGCAATTTTACTCTGTTGCTATTAAATTCAATTACATTAACTAGTTATTTTGTGCAAGAAATGGCTCTTGTTGTCCAGCTATAGAAACTAAACAGGGTATGGTCTGATCAGTACTAGTACAGGAGAAAACCAGGCAATTCTACAGTTGTAGGCCAAATTAACACCTCAAAAGGAAATAATGACAAATTCTGTATTGTTGTAAAGAAAACTAATATGGACAGAACAGAATAAACAGAGTTGGAAGGGACCTTGGAGGTCTTCTAGTCCAATCCCTTGCACAAGCATTTGTCCATTTCTGGACAAATGGCTGTCTAATCTCTTCTTGAAAATGTCCAGTGATAGAGCATCCACAACTTCTAAAGGCAAGCTGTCCCACTGGTTAATTGTTGTCATCCTTAGGAAATTTCTCCTTAGTTCTAGGTTGCTTCTCTCCTTGATTAGTTTCCATCCATTGCTTCTTGTCCTGACTTTTGGTGCTTTGGCAAATAGGTTGACCTATTTGACCCTCTTTGTGGCAGCCCCTCATAGGAGGCAAGAATACTGGTGAGAAAAGTAAAGTTCTACACTTAGGCAAGAAAAACCAAATGCACAGGCATAGAATAAGTGGTACCTAGAGGATAATCATTTAAATATGAACCAGGCTGCAATAAAAGAGCTATAGAATCAAGATCATGTGAGGTGATAATACCAGCTTAAGACCACATTTGGAATACTGCATCCAGTTTTGGTTGCCATAATATAAAAAAGATGTTGAGACTCTAGAAAAAATGCAGAAAAGTAGGGGACTGGAGGCTAAGACATATGAAGAATGGTTGAAGGAATTGGATGTGTCTTATTTAATGAAAAGAAGAATAAGGGCGGACATGTTAACAGTGTTCCAATATCTAAAGGGCTGCTACAAAGGAATAGGGATCAACCTATTCTCCAAAGCACCTGATGGCAGAAAAAGAAGCAATGGGTGGAAACTAATCAAGGAGAACCAACCTAGAAATAAGGACAAATTTCCTGTGAGAACAATTAATCAATGGAATGGCTTGCCTTCAGAAGCTGTGGATGCTCCATCACTGGAGGCTTTTAAGACGAGACTGAACAGCCATTCGTCTGGAATGGTATAGGACGGTGATGGCGAACCTATGGCACGCGTAGGCATTGCCCTATGTCAGCTCCAGCGTGCATGCGCGCACTGGCCAGCTGATTTTTGGCCCTTCTTTTCGGCCGTTTTCGCTTTCCCCAGGCTTCAGGAAAGCCTCCTGAACCTTGGGGACGGCGAAAAACGGCCCAATGGGCCAACCGGAAGTTCGGAAATGAACTTCTGGTTGGCCCATTGGGCCATTTTTCGCCGTTCGCAGGCTTCAGGAGGCTTCCCTGAAGCCTGGGGACGGCGAAAAACGGCCAAACAGGCCAACCGGAAGTTCGATTTCCGTTTGGCCTATTTGGCTGTTTGTTGCTGTCCCCAGGCTTCAGGAGTCCGGAGGCTTCAGTGAGTGTGCGGGGGGGGGGGAGAGAGAGAGAGGCAGCGCCAGGGGGGTTTGTGCACATGCATGGGGGGGCAGCACGGGGGTTGTGCACATGCGCGGGACGGCATGGGTGTGGGCACACACGCGCGCATTAGCGCACGCACACACACCCTTTTGGCACGCGAACCAAAAAATGTTCACCATCACTGGTATAGGATCTACTGCTTGAGTAGGGGTTGGACTAAAAGACTTCCAAGGTCCCTTCCAATTCTGTTCTTCTGTTATTTCATTTGAAAGAGATTTTATTTTTTATCTTAGCTAAACGATAGCAGCAATGAGAAATATTACTACAAAAAACGTATATTTTACAGGTGAAGTCTCAAGTTATCTCAGTACAATTACTAGCTTCTTGGCACTCACCTTGTCTGCTATAGTTGCTATGTACCTCATGCATTCAATATCCGAAGGAAACTGGTTAACCTCTTTCACCAAAAATTGTACTACTCTCACATGACCCTAAAAAAGAATGGTTTAATTATATGAAATTGAAAGGAGTTCTTCTGTAACACTTACAATATCATACTAGATTGTGCCAATTTAATATATTTCTTTTATTTTGAGTACTTTTTTTCTGCAAGAGTAACATATCAACTTTATAGAAAAGTAAAGTCTCTTGTTCTGCACATGTGTAGAAACTTGAATAGATAAAGAACTGGAGAATTATGCAAAATTAGAGTATTTGCATACATTATATACATTATATAGAATTGGATTATCAGGACATAATACTATAATGTGCTATAACAGACATTCTCAGTGAAAGACCCAGAGATGTATTAGGATTTTCTCAATAACAAGGCCACACTGGCACATAATACTTTCCAAAAGACAGCTTGCCTATCACTATTTATTTATTTAAATAAAGCTCCTGGAATAATGTACAATAAACACATAAAAGAAAATAAAAACAGGTAGTCCTCAACTTAAAACCATTTGTTTAGTGACTTTTTGAAGTTACAAAGGCACTGAAAAAAGTGACTAATGACAGTTTTTTCACACTTACAACCATTGCAAAATCTCAGGGTTACGTGATCAAAATTTGGACACATGCAATAGCAATAGCACTTAGACTTATATACCGCTTTACAGTGCTTTACAGCCCTCTCTAAGCGGTGGCAACTGGCATGTATTTATGACGGTTGCAGTTAGTAACCATGTTACTAACTTAACAACTGCAGTGATCCACTTAACAACTGTAGCAAGAAAGATCGTAAAATGGGGCAAAATTCATTTAACTTGCTTGGCAATGGAAATTATGGGCTCAGTTGTTGTCATAAGTAGAGGACTACCTATAGTACAATTCAAGTTAAACATATCCAAACAAATGAAATAAAAATATAAAATAAAAACAATATGTAAAACATTTCAAATGAGAAGTATGAAATATCTGAGAGTGAAAGAGATTGTTTTGATGCACTAAAGCAGGGGTGTCAAACTCCATTTCATTGAGGGCTGCATCAGGGTTGTGTTTGAAGTTGGGGGGCTGGTGTGGGCTTGGCCAGCTCAATGTCACTCATGTGAGGGGTGCCTGTGGTAGCCTGAACGCTCTGCCAGAGAAAACAGGCTGCGCCAGCCTCCTGCAACTCTCTGCCAGCAAAAACGGAGCTCTGTTTTCCCTGGAAGAGGCACTGCAGGCCAGTCCTTCGCGGTTTCCAGGGCGGCCCCATGGCCCAGATCTAAGCACCTCGCGGGCCAGATCCGGCCCCCGGGCCTTGAGTTTGATACCCCTGCACTACAGTGATGATGTTACCTAATCTGGTAATGAAATATCTGCAAAAAAAACAACCAAGCTCAGAGAACATTAAGGACCCCACAGCTCAACAATAAGCTACAAATATTCTCCATTGTTGAGAATGTTTTGAGCTTGAAATATACTGGAAATCTTTAATCAGTCCGCTTCACACTTGAACTACCAATTTTGCACATGAATTTGGATGTTTCATTAAAGTTCAAGCTCAAAATAGAATGTTCTGCACACTTTATTATAATAGTAATTTGAATCAAGGTTTATCATCATAATCTGTTTAACTGGCAAGACTAAGTCTAAGAGCATCAGTCAGTCTCTGAATATACAGAGAAACTTTGTAATACAGGTAGTCCTCAACTTACAACAGTTCGTTTAGTGACTGTTCGAAGTTACAACAGCACTGAAAAAAGTGACTTATGACTGTTTTTCATACTTATGACTGTTGCAACATCCCCATGGTCATGTGATCAAATTTCAGATGCTTGGCAACTGGTTCCTATTGTGGTCTCATGTAATGACCTTTTGCAACCTTCTGACAAGCAAATGTGGGATTTCTCCCCAAATTGGTGTGCTAAGCAGCCAGGACTGTTTTTCTCTCCTGCTGACAGCTGACTTTGCTGCAAAAGCAGTTTCTTTGATTGCAGCACATTGTTCCCTGGATCAAATAGGAGCTACTAGGAATGACCCAAGATGACTCTCAGATGGCTGTGGACCTACCTGATGAGGAATCTTAATTGATTGCAATTCTTGGTAGGAGCACCATTTCCTCTCGGCTTTCTGGTTTTTAAGCCCGCCTTGGTTTTAACAGCACGATTTAATATTTCTTTTTGACTTTTATTTTTAAATATTAATTGGTGTGTGATTTAATGTATTAACAGATATAAATTTATTATTTATAAATACTGGTTGAATGTAGTCTTAGTAAGACCACACTTGGAATACTGCATCCAGTTTTGGTCACCACATTACAAAAAAAAGTATTGAGACTTTGGAAGAAGTGCAGAGAAGAGCAACGAAGATGATTAAAGGCCTGGAGACAAAAACATATGAAAAGAAGATTTCTTTTTTGTTTGTTTTTTAAAAAACTGTCTAATAAAAATTATTTAAAAAAAACATATGAAGAATGGTTGCAGAAACTGATATGGCCAGTCTAGAAAAAGAAGGACTAGGAGTGACATGATAGCAGTGTTCCAGTATATGAGGGGCTGCCATAAAGAATTAATTTTCCAAAGCACCAGAAGGCAAGACAAGAAACAATGGATGGAAACCAATCAAGGAGACAAGTAACCTGGAATTAAGGAGAAACTTCCTAACAGTGAGAACAATTAACCAGTGGAGCAAAAGTTGTGGGTGCTTCTTCACTGATGAAGAAGAGACTGGACAGCCACTTGTCCGAAATGGTATAGGGTCTCCTGCTTGATCGGGGGTTAGACTAGAAGACCTCCAAGGTCCTTTCCAGCTCTACTCTGAATTGAATTGAATACTGTATTATTCTAACCCAGTGGTTCTCAACCTTTCTAATGCCGCGACCCCCCTGCCGCCGCGACCTCCTCCCCGCCCCCTCCCCGCGTGGGATGAGGTGACAAAGGGGGCGTGGCACCAGAGGTGAAATGCTCCCTGTTCGGGCTTGCCTGCGGGTCACCGGACAGCTGATAGCGACGGAAGCGGGAGACTTCGCCCGGACGCCGCCATTTGGGTTCTTTTACCCTCTGCGCATGCGCAAAGCGTTCTGCGCATGCGCAGAGGGTAAAAGAACCCAAATGGCGGCGTCCCGGTGAAGTCTCCCGCTTCTGTCGCTACCGGCTGTCCGGCGACCCGCAGGCACGGCCGAACCGGGAGCATTTCACCCCTGCAGTGACAGTGGCACCAAGATGGCGGGCTAATGCGCGCGGTGACCCCTGTGAAATGGTCGTTCGACCTCCAAAGGGGTCGCGACCCACAGGTTGAGAACCGCTGTTCTAACCCCTTGCGGTGTTTTAAATGAATTTCCTGTGCTTTCTCTTACTGCTTGATAACTGTCATAAATCATTTTAGTTTTGCTTTGTCAGCATGGAAGCAATGGTATTTTTCTGGGTAGTGAAAGGGATCAGTAATGATTTGTGTTTCTACTGGATTTTCACTACAGGGATTTTGTATTTTATTTACTTCTAAAAGTAAATCTTTATTTAATTTTTAATTTTTCCTTGTTTCTTTTTATTACGGGGAGATCTTTTCAATGGTATTTGAGCTCTTTTGTTATAGTGCCTCCCCTGTCTCTGATAATTGTTTATGATTGGCTGTAAAAGTTTAATACAGAAGAATCTTGAACTAAAACAAAATGGAAACAATAAATTATCTTAAAGACAAGAACATTTGGGGAAGCCTTGAAAACAAAATGCTTTTCAACTTACAAGACCTATTTGAAATTTCAGTCAAAAAGTTTGGTAACGCAACAATGGTTTTAAATCAACTTAAAGATGATACTCAGATGCAAGCAACAACTGTCGAATCCAAGTTTACGATCAGATGGATTGGAACTTAATTTGTTGCTGGCATACCCGAAGCAGGAGTCTGGTTTGAAGGCAGGTTGCTTGGAGATAGCTGAAGGGGCTATGTATCTTAAAGACTCAAAGTTGGCAGAACTGATGACCAATGAAATGGATTATTTCAAGAAGACTGATGGAGATTGGGGAATGGACATTATATTTAATTGGAAAACAAATGTTAAGAGACGTGTTTCAATTTACAGGAGCCTTTGATTTTGGGGAATGGAAAGGAATTTTTGGGGAAAATCCTGATTAAAACTTTCAGGAGATTTATTATTATTTAAGATTTAATCTTCAATTTGATTTAACAGTTCAAGTCCTAACCAAGAACCTAAGAGCTGTTAAGGTGACATCTGAGTGGGCAGGCATGTCCGAGTAAGGTGGTTTTTTGCAGTCAAAATATTCAGGTCTAAGAAGTTTTAAATTTCCATGTATCTAGGCAACCTCTGGGGTATTGCTCCAAAGATTCCTATTACTATTGGTGCAACCATTGATTTCTTCTTCCACAATCCTCCTCCTCCTCCTCCCCCTACTCTTCTTTTCTTCTTCTTCTCCTCCCCCCTTCCGAATAAACATGGACAAAGTATCTAAGAACTTATTATTATTGCAGTATTCCCATGGTCATGCAATCAAAATTTGGATGCTTGGCAACTGGTTCATATAAACTGGTTTATATTTATGCAGTGTCCTGGGATCATATGATCACCTTTTGCGATCTTCTGACAAGCAAAGTCAATGGGGAAGTCAGAGTCACTTAACAACCCTGTTACTAAATTATCCACTGCAGTGATTCACTTAGCAACTGTGGTAAGAAAGGTCAAAAATGGGGCAAAACTCACTTAACAACTATATGGCTTAGTGACAGAAATTTTGGGCACAATTGTGGTTTTATGTTGAGGATTACCTGTACATTTAACAATCAATGAGATATGAAATAAAATATATGCAATGACCTAAAAAGAAGTGTGTAATAGCAATTAAGATTCAGTAATTCAAATATTTGCAGCTCACCTCAATTCCAAATATTCCAATCTCAAAACCATCAAATAAAATTACCTTGCGAAATGCAGACATAAGGGGTGTGATTTTCCGATTATCTGCAGCATCCACATCAGCTCCTGCCTGCACAAGTAGCTGCACTACATCAAGGTGACCACCATTTGCTGCCAACCAGAGTGGTGTGTTTCCTTTCTTATTGCGAACATCAATATGTGCTCCCCTAAAAGGAAATCAGATTTTATTGGAATAAATAATTCAGATACCAGTTGAAATTAAATTTTACTTTGCCAAAAAAAAAAAAAAAAAAATCAATGGCACCTGGTTAACAATTTCATATTGCTTTTAATTATCAACATATACATGCCACAAGAGAAAACTAAAAATGAATATTTCACGTGTTTGGTCTAATGGTTAAGGCACCAGGCTAGAAAGCGGGAGATGGTGAGTTCAAATCCTGGCTTTAGGCCAGTGACTCTGTCTCAGCCCAACCCATCTCACATAGTTGTTGTTGTAGAAAAAAAAAGGAGGATGAAGCTGTGTTGAATATACCGTATTTTTCGGAGTATAAGATGCACCTTAGTTTTGGGGGAGGAAAACAAGGGAAAAAAAAATCTGCCTCTGCCTCCCAGCAAACAGCAAACAGTACAGATGATATACACTGTTTGCTGTGTATTTCTGTGCATGTGTGCCTGACCCATACAAATAGCAAAGAATTGGAGAAATGTACATTATGGCAGTATATTAATGCCAGAAAGTTTTCTTAAATGTAGTCACATTAACTCCTCCCAATTATTTAAATAGATCTACTCCAAACATGACTAAGTCAGGGTTTAACTCAGCTGCCTTATCTTAATACTAAAACAGAACACTGTTACATTTCAGATTATTACTTGTACAGATGCTGTTAAAATTGATGTTGCTTTCTTGAAGTATACATTATTCTCTGCTATTTAAAAGAAGATACAATAATCCAGTTTCAGCAGTCTGATTTGCAAAAGCAAATAAAATTCTGCCTCTGCCTCCCAGCAAGTTGCCTCCTTGCAGTTCTAGTTTCACTTTCATTTTAGCAGTGGGCCTGCCTGCAGCCTCTCAGCTGATGGTCGGGAGGCCATAATCAGTTGCTTCTGCTAATGAGGCTCTGCCCTGTTTGCTGCAAGGAGGTAAATTGCTGGGAGGCAGAGGCCAAAGGGTGGGGGTGGCTGGGTGGGGCTACATTCGGTGTATAAGACGCACCCAAGTTTTCACCCTCTTTTTGGGAGTAAAAAGGTGTGTCTTATACTCCGAAAAATACGGTATTTGTTATCGGGACTTCTGGTTGGCGTTGCGTCAGAGCGAGTGCGCCGATGAAAACCTCGTTAGGCTCGCTCGGCTTTTTGTACAATCGTGGACATTTTAGGCAAGGAACGCTCGTGAAAAGAGTACCGGTGGAGAGGGGAAGTCTCGGAGCCCCAGAGGGAGAAAGGCGATCTCCTGTACGGGGCGAGAGGCGCCTTCAGATCGAGTGTGAAAGGGACCGGCCTGCTAATGGCCGGTCGGAAGACGTGACAGCCAGCTGTTTTAGAAGGAAGCGGAGAAGAATCAGCAGTAAACGTATCAGAACTCTGAGAAAAGAAAAGGAGACTTGTTTGGCGAGAAAATAGCTTGAAAGAACGTAAGCACGAAAGCGAAAGTGGGTGCGGACTGAGGAAGCGGCGAATGTAAATCGGAGAAGAAAGAGGTGAAGTAAGTGTTGTGAGCGGATTGGAGAAGTATATGAAGAGAGCCGAGAAAGAGTTATTTGGACTTTCTGTAGTTGGAAAAAAACAACAGACAGAAACGGAGAAAGGATCCAGTGGAAAAGAAGGATTTTTTTCTTTTTTTTTGGAATGGTGACTTGGAGAGAATTAGAAATAGAAAGATTTGGTCAGGAGACGGAAGAACGATAAAGGAAGGAGTGAAAATTGTCAGTGGGTGAACTGATGGACAGTGACAGTGTGAAATAGAAGGAAGACATCTTGGAAGCTTTCGGTTGGAACAAGTCTTTGTGCTTTTCTGAGTTAAAGTATTGTTACATTATTTAATTTTTGTGCCATATTGTATAATCACATAATCTGATTAACTATATATTAACTGATTTAGCTACTTTATTAAGAGGGAAATTAATTATTGATTATCTTTATTGAATAAGAAGATTTGTATATATTAGAGTATTCACAATTTAAATGAATTAAGCTTATTAACAAATAGGGTATAAAATAATTAACAAAGCTAGAAATTATATGTTTAAGTGGGATAATATATTTAAAGTATTACAAATGGCAACTAGAACAACGACTGTGACTAAGGGAGGTAAAAAACAACCAATGACTCTAACTTCCCCGGCAGGGCAAAGTTCTTTAGACAGTATGTTGTTAGAAGCAGGGTCAAATGGAGATTTACAGGGTCAAATGGAGATTTACAGGGGTTACAATTATCAATGATCCAAATGAATGAAACACTCCTGAAAATGCAAGAGAGTATTACGAAAGGCTTGGAAGGAGTAAAGGAGGAAGTGAGTGAAGTTAAAAATAATATGGTTAAAATAGATGGAAGGGTAGGTGCAATACAAGAGGCTCTGGCGAGAAATGAGCAGGAAATAAAAGAGGTTAAGAAACGAACAGAGATAATAGAAAAAAGGTTGGATAAAACCGATAATAGGATGGAAGTTATAAACAAAAATTTAGAAGAAGCCATTGTTCACTTGGAATTAGAACGATCTGGCTTCTACTTAAGACTACAAAATATAGAAGAAACAAAGGATGAGAACCTGTTGGACCTTATAGCGGAGATTTTGGGGCATGTTTTAGACAAACCAAAGGATGATATTATAAGAGAGTTGGATGAGATTTTTAGGCTTAATACGAGTTATGCGAGACGAAATAGACATCCGAGAGAAATACATGTCAGGTTCCTAAGGAGACAGGTGAGGGATGAGATCTTGAATGCGGTAAGAGGAGAAACTATAACGTATAAAGGTAAAGAAATATTAATTCTAAAACAGATCCCCCGAAGAATTAGGGAGAAAAGGAAAGGATATAACTTCTTGTCAGCGCAACTAATACGAAATAGAATTCTTTTCAGATGGCTCATCCCGGAAGGGATACTAATAACGTGGAGAGATAAAAGATATAAAGTGGATACAATAGAGAAAGCACAGGAATTCCAAGAAATCTTATTGGAGGGGGAAGAACAATATGGTAGAGAAGAAACAATTAGTAGGAGTCAGGAAGATTTAGCGACAGGAGCACAGTTGGAAGAACGGGGTATGAGAGATGGTAGAGAATTAGAAAGATATGGAAAAGAAGGAACGAAGGCAAGGACTCCAATTGAAACAAGATCAAAGGGGATACTCAAGCCAGATGACAAATAAAGAAGTAGAGGAACAGGAAATTAAGATTCTAACGGTTAACATCAATGGATTAAACTCAACCATAAAACCATAAAGTGTAATGTTAGACCTGCAAAAGCAAAAATTGGATATAATATGCTTACAGGAAACCCACATAAAAATGAAATATGAAAAAATATTAAAATGTCCAAAATTAGGGAAACTATTTTGTGCATCAGCACAAACCAAGAAAGGAGGAATTGCTATGTATGTTAAAAATGGATTAAACCCTAAATTAAAGTTTGCCGACAAAGAAGGTAGGATATTAATGGTTGAGATAAAAAATGGGGGGAAAAAGATTTTATTGGTAGCCTGCAAAAGCAAAAATTGGATATAATATGCCTACAGGAAACCCATATAAAAATGAAATATGAAAAAATATTAGAATGTCCAAAATTGGGGAAATTATTCTGTGCATCAGCACAAACCAAGAAAGGAGGAATTGCTATGTATATTAAAAATGGATTAAACCCTAAATTAAAGTTTGCCGACAAAGAAGGTAGGATATTAATGGTTGAGATATGAAGTGGGGGGGGGGGAATTTTTGTTGGTAGGAATTTATGCCCCTAATCAAAAACAAAAAACTTTTTATCTTAATTTACATAAGAAAATAATTGAAATGAATTGGCAAAATATGTGTGTATTGGGGGATTTTAATGCGATAGTTGATAGTAAATTGGATTATAAAAGTATAAATAGAAAAAGCATTAGGAGACACTTACCAATAACATTTATGAATATGGTCAAAGAATTGGATTTATACGATGTGTGGCGTAAATGGAATACCCAGGGAAAACAATACATGTTTTACTCTCATCCCCATAGATCTTGGTCACGCATTGACATGATATGGACAAATTTGACACTAATTATGGATACAATAAATATAGAGATATTAGCTAATAGATGGGCTGACCACCACCCAGTATTATTAAAATTGAAAGGGAAAATAAAAAAAAGGATTAGATGGATATTAAATCAAAATATATTGCAAGAAAAGGAATATTTACAGAAAATAGAGAAAGAATTGGGCTACTTCTTCAAAGAAAACCTCAAAGAACAAACATCAACCCAAAATGTTTGGGATACCATGAAAGCCTACGTGAGAGGACTGTCAATTGCATATATAGCAAAGCGGAATAAAATCCAAAAAGAAAAGTGGAATATACTAAATAAGGAGTTAAAGGATCAGGAGTTACTAATGCAAAATGAGCCGTTAAATAGTAAATATAAAGAAAAACAGGATTTAATAAAACATAAAATGAATTTGATTACACAGGAAGAGGTAGCCCGTAATATAAAAAGAATGAAACAAATTTATTTTGAACAAGCGAATAAAACTGGGAGATGGTTAGCCCATAAATTAAGGAAGGAGAAGACAAAGAGAACAATTCAACAACTTCTGGATGATGAAGGGAACCCAAGATTTGAAATAGAAGAAAAGAAAAAGATTGTCCAGAACTACTACAAGAAACTCTATGAAGCGGATGGAATTAAAGAAGATGATATTGAAACATATTTAACTAAACAACAATTGCCAATCTTGTCGGAGGAGAAACAAACGATGCTGAACAGGAAAATTACTTTAATGGAATTGGAAAAGGCCATCCCAAAACAGAAAAACAATAAAACCCCGGGACCGGATGGGCTTCCAGCGGAAGTATATAAAAAATTCCAAAATTTTATGGAGGATAAGATGTTAGACCTATACAACGAAGCACTAGAAAGTGCTAAAATGCCCAAATCCTGGGGGGAGTCGTACATCACCCTGATACCGAAGGAAGGTTCAGAAAATTGTCAAATTAGAAATTATAGACCAATATTTTTACTGAATGTAGATTATAAAATTTGTGTAACAATTTTGGCAGAAAGATTAAAAATAATATTAAATCAAAGCATACATTCGGATCAAAATGGTTTTCTGCCCAAAAGACAAATTCGGAATAATACTAGGTTAATTATGAATGTATTGGAGTATTATGAAACACGTAGTGATAAACAATTGGCACTGATATTCGTTGACACGCAAAAAGCATTTGATAATCTTGATTGGAAGTTTTTGAGAATACAACTGGAAAAGATGCAATTTGGCGATAAATTTGTTAAAATAATAGAATCAATATACTCCCAGCAAACAGCAAATATATTAATTAATGGAGATATGACAGAAAGGGTAAACATTGAAAAAGGTGTCAGACAAGGATGTCCGCTTTCCCCCTTATTGTTTATCATGTCATTAGAGGTCCTCCTAAATTGTATAAGATCAAATCAAGGGATTAAGGGGTTAACTATCAAAAAAGAACAATACAAAGTTTCTGCGTTTGCCGATGATATGGTGTTTATTACTGAAGACCCCCAGAACTCTGGACCAAAAAACAAAAATGATAACAAAAAATCTTACCAAAAAACAGAATGAGGCTCTAGAAATAATAATGGGAATTAGGATGGTTAAAAAAATTAAATATTTGGGGATTTGGCTGACAGCCAAATGTTCGTCAATAAAGGAAGATAATTATATAAAATTATTTAAAAAAATACAAATAGATTTGACTAATTGGTCCAAATTACAAATATCCTTATTGGGTAGAATTTCGGTAATTAAGATGTACATCCTACCCAAAATTCTTTATCTCTTCCAAACAGCCCCAATTAAAATCGGGAAAACTTTTTATACAGAATTAGATAAAACAGTCCGAAAATTTATTTGGAATGGGAAAAAACCAAGAATTAAATATAAATTATTACAGGACAAAAGGAAACAAGGTGGATTTGGGCTGCCGGATTGGGAAATTTACCACCAAGCAGTATCAGCAGTGTGGATTAAGGACTGGATAACTCTGAGGAATAAGAGTCTTAACTATTGAGGGATATGACTTACAAGTGGGCTGGCACAAGTATTTATGGAGTGATAGTAATAAAACGCATAATTATTTTCAGAGACACCATATCAGAGGGACACTCATTGAGGATTGGAAAGAAATTAAGAGGACAGTATACATTAATATGCCAAAATGTATATCTCCGCTGGAAGCTACATCCTACCCCAACCTATTCAATTGGGATAAAAAAGTTACCTATAATCAATTATTAGATGAGCAAAATAATTAAAATTCAGACGTTGCTTTGAATGGAATGCTTTCACTTCTGCTTAATAAAAGATCCTTTTGAACTACATTGGCTCAGAAGTTCTCGCTTTCTTAAGTTAGACGTAGAGGCGATCCTTACACGCATTGAGAATTGGAAAGAAATTAGGAGGAAAGGATACATTAATATGCCAAAATGGATATCCCCGCTGGAAGCCACATCCTACCCCAATCTATTCAATTTGGATAAAAAAGTTACTTATAATCAATTATTAGACGAGCAAAATAATTTAAGAACAAGAGGAAATTTGGCATTGATGGGAATAAATTTGGATTGGTGGCCCTACTTGCAAATTCAAAATAAATACAAAAAGGACTTAACGCAATTTGGTTTCCAAAATAAATATCAGGAACTAGACAAAATTTTATTGGGACAAGATGTAAAAATGATAACAAAAGTATATAATTCTCTGTTAAGTATCAGGACAGAAGAAGAAAGAGTTAAGGAGGTGATGGTGAAATGGGCACAAAATTTTGGACACTCCATTGAATTAGAGCGTTGCGAAAGAATTTGGGAATGGAATCTTAAATTAACCATGTCAACATCATACAAAGAGAATACATACAAAATGTTTTACTGGTGGCATCTATCCCCGACAAGATTGGCAAAAATGTCTCCCAAGTTATCACCAAAGTGTTGGAAGTGCAAAAAAGGACTGGGCACGTTCTGCCACATGTGGTGGACGTGCCCAGAGGCCAAGAAGTACTGGAAAAAAATCCAGAAGTGGTTAACCAAAGTTACACTACAAAAGTTAGAATTAAAACCAGAAATGTTTCTGATTGGTATGATGGATAGTGGAATAAGTAAAAACAACCAATATTTGGCTATACATATATTGACAGAAGCAAGGATTGCCTATGCCCAAATGTGGAGGAAAGATACAGTCCCATCTAACATAATGATAATAAATAAGATAATGGAATGTGCAGAAATGAATAGGCTAACTATGCGAATAAAAGATAAGGAAGAAACGGTTTTTTATAGAATCTGGGATAAATTCTATGATAAATTCTATGATACTGTAAGGATCGCCTCTACGTCTAACTTAAGAAAGCGAGAACTTCTGAGCCAATGTAGTTCAAAAGGATCTTTTATTAAGCAGAAGTGAAAGCATTCCATTCAAAGCAACGTCTGAATACCCTTAGGCAAA
>QLTV01003124.1:639053-742168 GCA_003457575.1 Thermophis baileyi
ATGATCTGCCTAATGACTGGCTGGGTGGGCATGGCTAGGTGGTCATGTGACTGGGTGGGTGTGGCCAACTTGATGTCACTCACGTCAAGGGGCGCCTCGCTGACCTCTACTCACCCCTCCCCTGCCAGCCACTCCTCGCCTGCCCGCCCAGGCTCCTTAGGGCCCCAACAGGAAGCAGTTGTTGGAGCTAAGCAGCCACCACGAGAAAGAGTTGGCAAAACAGGTGGCTCAGTTCAAATTGGATCTGACCTTGGAGGCTCAGCAGAAGCACCTCACTGAGGACTACGAGCATAGGCTTTCCAAGCAGAGGGAAGACCTGCATGAGTCCAAGGCCAGGTACCGGCCCCTGGAGGCTCACTGGGCTGAGATGATCAGCCAGTTCCAGGCCATGATGCAATGCCACTGGAACGAGGCTCTGCGACACTTCCCTCCAGCCTTCGGCCAAAGCCCCGCACCAGGAGGCTGAGGCAGACCCCAAGTCGGAATTTCTGCCCCCCTCCGACCCGCACAAAAAGACCCCGAAGGGGGAGACTCTCTGCAGCAACACAAGTGTTCATTGCACGTATCCGGCCCAGGGGCCGTAGTTTGAGGACCCCTGGTTTAATGCAATATAAAAAATGCAAATAATTTTTCTGCGGACCACCAAAATTTTCTCGCGGACCACCAGTGGTCCACGGACCACCGGTTGGTGACCACTGCTCTAAACTACACTTCAGAAAGTACTGGGGTATTAGAATGTAAATGAAAAGTAAATTACGATAACTTAAATTATTTAGATCTGGTTATGGAAATGAAACTAATGAATGAAGAGTATGATTTAATGAAAATTTAATTTATGAGAATAATCCACTTCTCCTACAATTCCCCTATAATAAAATTCTCAGTATCCCCATTTAGTTGTAAAACTTATTTAGTAAAAAGGATTCTCTGCCTTATAGAACTCTGTGTATCCACAATGGAAAATCATTGTGGATTTGAAACTGTGAATGGGTAATATCTAGCTTATTTTCTCCACTTAGCAGTTCCCAACTTCCTAACTTGAGATCATTAGTCTGAAGTGAGAAAACTGAAGAAACCCTTCTTCTACCATCTGTTTTAAATTGGGTAAGGGGAAATTCCTTAAAATGATCAATCTCTACAATGAGGAGATAAGGCAGGTCAATAAAGATGGAATAAATGAAGGAGGAATAAAGTGCCTAGCATGCATTGTACTTTGAAAAAAAACAGCCACTAAACAAATTACATTGAAAACAAAAACCTGGGAAATGGTCTTAAATGGGAAGGGCCAATAGTTACAACACAGAAATAAACCCCAAATGTAGGCCAGCTGAGGCAAATTTCACAAATTTCCTTATTACAAAGGACTCATTTCTAAACAAAAAGAAATCTGTTTCCGTTTGCCCTATACAAATGTTTTTTTGGCCAATGGTGGCACAGAACATACTTGCTGGAAAAAGTTTTGCTTTGGCCAAGGTGCAAGGGTGCTCTGACACACAAATTAAAAGAGCAAAACCTAGAAAGGCAACAGTAACAATGACAAACATGTGAGGGCAAGGATAGAAAGCATGGGGTACGGTACACAGAAAGAAATGCAAATTTGCCACTGAAGTTAAGCAGTAGAAGGAAGGGAAGAGCAGGGCCAGATCAGACTGGGGGAATTGCATGTAGTTCAAGTTGTGCAATTCTAATATAACAGAAAATACTATACCGATTAATCAGCAGCTCACAAAACTTGTAGTGGCCTTTATCTGCAGCAATAGTTAAAGCAGTGTCTCTTGAAGAAGGCACAGGAGGAGCATTGACATCTGCTCCTTTATCAAGAAGAACTCTTCCAACTTCTGCATAACCTCCTGATGCAGCTTCCATGAGAGGTGTGAGTCCAGTCTGTTTAAAATAACTTGCTTGAAATTCAAACTTATATGAATAAATTACTACTAGCCCTTTTCACTTCCAAGTCCAAAGCCACTTGAGTCCAATCAACATTAAAAGAGGGTAGCTAAACTCTTTCATAATATACAATACTTTCTTTCTACCTGTTACCTACATTATTTTTGTTTTGGAATATCTATAACACAGAACAGAAAAATCACTCTTCCAAAGCCTCTACATAGCAAATTAAGGAAAATCCCTCTCTTCCTAGAGTTCAGTACTCATGTTTCCCCAAAAATAAGACTGGGTCTTATTTTCTTTTGGGCCCCAAAATAAGCACCAGGGCTTATTTTCGGGGCGTGTCTTATTTTTTCCCCATGTATGGGAGGCCCACTTCTTCTGCTTGCTCGCAGTGAGCCAGTGCCGCTGTCGTGAGGCAGGGAGATGGAGCTGCACCACGCACGCAGCACCAGCTTACCTCAAGGCCCCTGCCAGGCCACACACACACTTCGCAGTGGCGGCTGGCCCACTTCTTCTGCTTGCTCGCGGCCTCAATGAAGCAGGACGCTAAGCGATGCGCCAGTACCGCGGCCACGAGATGAGGCAGGGGGTGGAGCTGCCTCATGCGCCCTGCACCGGCTTACCTCAGCACCCCCGCAGCCAGGCCTGCCTCGCCTTGTGGCCGTGGCACCAACACACCACTCAGCCTCCTGCTCCGTTGCAGCTGCAAGCAAGCAGAAGTGGGCCGTCGGCCACACAGGGTCCTGCTGCACATGGCTGCCGCCATAAAGCAAGTGTCATGGCGTGGATGGCCTGGCTGTGGGGGCCCTGAGGTAAGCCGGTGCAGGGCGTGTGGAGCAGCTCCACCACCACCCCGCCTTGCTGCTGCGGCACCGCAAGCAACCAGATGGAATGGGCAGGCGGCTGGCTGTGCAGGCTCTTAAGCAGGGCTTATTTTGGTGGTAGGGCTTATATTAGGCGCACACATAAAAACATGCTAGGGCTTATTTTTTTGGGATAGGTCTTATTTTCGGGGAAACAGGGTATATACACAGACAATACTCCTAGGTGTATTGAAAATGCCAGAACCTTGATAGACCTTTCCACCAAAAGCAATATTATGTAATTATCAGCCTTTCATTTAATGCTGGACCTTAATCCAGATGTTGTCTCCTAGAAGGAAGTCTCCTGGGATCTTGAATCAGTGGGTAAATTAAATATGAAAATCATTTGCTTCTCAACTAATGTGGAGCTCTGTGCACTATGTTTGATTATGTTTTCTAAGCATTTCCAAATGTTTGCTGCTAAAAGTGCATACATAATCTCCTTCCATAAGTGTGCATGAATATTGCTAGAGGGTAAAGAATGTATGCTTGTATTAGATTTGTGTGCCACCCATTTAATCTACAGATGATAAAAGGACGTCTATGAAAAATGTGTATGTTGTGCATTGTTGGGCCTGCTACAGAACTTGTCGATCAAGGACTTCCAGCTGGTTGGGTCCAGGAGAAAAGCCTTTTCTGCTGTGGCTCCCGCTTTTGGAATATTGTGCAGTGAAATTTACCCCCAGTCCCTGGGCCTTCTGGAAAGGCTTTAAACTTGGCTCACCCAATTGGCCTGAGTCCTTATGGAGGGAAGGGCATGCCATACTGGAGGTGGTAAGTGGATTAAGAAAAGACTCCACCTTCACCTGTTATATATTGGCTACTTTTTGGTAATTTTAATTTTAATATTTATTGCTTTAATATTTTAAATTGTGGGTTTTATATCGTGGGTAAACTGCCTATGGGCCTCCCAACCATAGTCCTCTTTGTTTAAATCATTCCATGTCCCTGAGGTCACTCAGGTGAACCTCTCAGGTAAAGTGACTGGCAACTTCCTTTAGACAATCCCCAATTTTAATTTTTATTACAAGATCATGCTCACCAAAGCTCAATTGAGAAAGAAATCTATTGATTACTTACCTTTGCCCTATGTTCAACATTGGCTTTTCTGTCCAAAAGCAGACTGACTACCTCTGCTCTGCCCTGGAAGCAGGCTAAAGTAAGTGCGGTATTCCGATTGGTTTCAATCTGGGCATTAATATCAGAACCCATATCAAGCAATAGTTTTACTGCAGGAACATGACCGTTCATAGCTGCCAGCATCAGAGGAGAAATGCCTAATTTACTCCCAGTCCTAAAAAAGAAAGCCAATAAATACAAATATAACAATGACATAATCTAGACAAATGTAGAGGAAAATATTTCTTGAGTATAATTATTTTATGAAAAGCTGACTGTTATGTAATAAAATACATCCTCATTTCACTGCTGGAAAGTGCACTGTATAAAAATCAGCTAGATTTTAAAATATAAAGTTATAGAAACGAAGAACAAAAAGTACTTGAAATATGCTAAGAATACTAGCAACATACAAGTGCTGGATGGAATTCTGAAAATCTTGGCACAGCATATCTACAAATCACAATAGCAACTAAAGATGGCTCCATGGAAAGTGGAGTCAAGGGCAACAGTTGAATGAAGAGCCAGTGAGTAGCAGTGGTTCTTCAAAAATACCTCTTTGAACAAGGAGAGAACACCCAGAGGTACACAGGCAGTTAGTTGCTCCTTGTGAAAAGACTGCAATAGTCATCTTGCTTAAACTGAAATCTGTGTCTTGGAAAGGACACTGGGTTCACATATGTTCTGTTCTAATCACTTTTGGAAATTACTTGTTAGCTGTTTTGGAACCTTTGGATCAACAGGTTTTACAGTAGTGGATCAATTTCCTTCCATTTTTAGTTACAGAAATTTTAAATATAAGTCTAAGGACTTGGAAAAAAATTGAGAATAAATAGCAAAAGGCTGATTAAAACTTTGATTTTAGAAGGTTATGAATGGACTAAGGATTCAGATAAATTTGAAATAAGAAACTGTGATTAACTATGAAGAACCCTTCCTGTGGGGAATTTTTTTTTTAAAAAAATCTCTTTTTTGAAAAAACACTGATCCTTTAAAAATTAGTCACTAGTAGGAAGTCGAAGAAACGAATGATTACAATTAAAGAACATTCAAATTCAACTTATCAATACAGAATGAAGCAAAACATTTTAATGTTGGACATTTTAAAGAATATTGTTGAACAAGGGACTCAAATTAATTTTAAGAGTGTCTGCTTTTACAGTTTGCATTAAAAAGTTATTAATGGAAGAAGAACAAGTTTTATCTGGCAAGACTGAGATTGATTTGAAAGTAGATTTGAAAATGGCAGGTTTCCAGAATCACATGGAAAAAGATGTTGCACTGGACATACAAAAGCAATTGGCTGATGTCTTAATAATTAAAAAGGATATACAAATAATAAACCAAGAGAATGACCTGGATAATTTTTCCTACATTGGCTTTATAAAAGAGGCTTGTTAAAACTTCAAAGAATTTTGTAAGAAGAGGCAAAAAAAATCAAGTTCTGGGACATTATTTGAAGGGAATAAATCATTAGAAGCAAAAGGAAGGAATATAAAATTGGTTTATTTGATGAAGGTTAAAATAAGTATGTTATCATCTCTGGTAATTCTTAATGGACTTTTGCTGACACTAGGACTAAAATGCAAGGATTTGTGGATTTGTTTATAGATAAAGAGATGGCATATGGGAATAAGAGATCATTTGTTCTATTTTCAGAGAAGACATTTAAGTTACTAAAATGGTTTATACTTGTGATGAAGGGAAAACTCATTTCTTCATATATTTTTCTTTATTATATTCTTATTTTTCTTTTTTTCAACTTCTATTTTTTCTTTCATATTCTTTTGTTTGTAGTTTGCACTAATATTTTATTACTGTAATTGTAATTTAAAAAAATAAAATCACTATTTTAAAAAAGCTACAGATCTACAGATCACCAAGTTTGTTTAGTATGTCTGAATGGATAAAAGCAACAGATCTATGGAATTCAACCCTACTTTATGTTATATTCATCAGAGAATCCAAAATCTTTCTAAACCAATTACCTTGAATTAATTTCTGCTCCAGCATTGAGTAGTATCTTAATAATGTTAACATATCCACCAGATGCAGCAAGACTTAGAGGAGTATAATCAGACACATTTCTGTGTTCTTTGTTTGCTCCTCGTGCTAGGAGAAGATCTACAACCTGAAATATAAATATTATTAACACTATCAGAAGTTGACAATAGCACCAATGTGCTCAGGATAAATATTGAGTTTTAAATCTGGCAACAAACTGCTCCAGAACATAACAAAAGTATGGAAAAGGTCATAGAAAAATTATGATGTATATATAACTAAATAGTAAGTTAATATCCTGCCTTAGCCATGAAAGCCAGCTGGGTGACTTTGGGCCAGTCACTCTTTCTCAGCCCAATCCATCTCACAGGGTTGTTGTTGTGGGGAAAATAGGAGGAGGAAGGTGTGCTGGGTTTGTTTCCCACCTTGAGTTATTTGTAACAATAATAAAGGCAGGAAACAAGCAAACAAACAGGTTAAGGTTAAGGTCTTCACTTTTCATACTACTGCCTTACTGAATTCCCATTCTATGAATAAAAATTTACATTTATATGATTATAGAATGGACTGCAGGGCAGTCTGTTTTTTAAAATAGCTGCAAAAATATGTGCAAGAAATCAGTCCTAAAACATCGGAGACTCATATTAATCTGAGAAATTACATGGAATGTACAATGCTCATACATTCCATGTAATTTCAGAATTAACTGAGGTTTTCCAATCTTTTTGGATTGGTTGGCAGATCTGAAATTTTGAGAACTCACTGTTGTAGTCTTGCAATATGGCAGCAAGGGAGGGATTGCTAAATCATAAAATGGCTCCACAGAGACCATAACTAATTACAAAGCATTAAATAACCAGAATGCCACTTGCTATTTCTTAAAAAAGTCCCCAACCTCTTCAGCTCATTGTCTTCCTTCATGAAATTTCAGGTTGTTCATCGATCCCCAAATGTTTATTATATGAAAATAATTTAATAAACACTATATACACTAATAATACTATAAATAATAACAACATCAACCCCTTGGATAGTCCCTTGGGGCTGATATGGACTCCCTTAGGGAACCCTAGACAAACCCCCTCCCTCAGACCTATTCACCTGGAGGGAGGATGCAAGTGGAAACAATTAGAAGCTTAACACACAACTTGCATCCAGTATTTTTATATTCAAAGAATGTTTTTTGTTTGCAGCATGCCAGATTCCCATTTTTTAAAAATAAAATGGTTATAATAAAATTAAAAAGTGAAATAGAGCAAAGAACTTGGAGAGCATTAAGGGAAGCATCTGTGGACATGCTGTGGATACAGGAAACAGTGTTTATATTTGAAGCATACAGCATATGTGGATATATTCTAAGATGATGATGTCCACCCAACCTGGGTGGGTTTGGAGAACCAATACATGCTTTCATAATCTAAGAAATGCAATAACTATAATATGCAGTAAAATATTGTACCAAATGAGGAGACATACTATCAGGATGCTAGATCCTGTTCTTCCAAACTATGACTATAGTAGTTAAACAGAAACATATGTAAAGTTGTTTTTTTAAAATGTTAACACTTACTTCTTGACGGCCACCAGAGCATGCTAATGAAAGTGGTGTGTCCTTAGTACGCTCAGACTGGGCTTCTATGTCTCCACCTTTATCTAGAAGTATTTCTACAACACCAACATGTCCAGCAGTTGCAGCTAAAATTAGTGGTGTAAACCCTAACAGAAATGATTCTATTATTAGAAGCCATTTGGAAAACAAGAATCAAAGTTAAGTTATGCTGACAGTAAAACCAGAGTGTTTCAAAATCAGTAATTCACAATACAGAGTAGCAATCAAGATCACTATGTACAAAACTGAAATAAAAGTTCTGAGTTTGTAATCGAACATTTGGGAGAAACAGAAACAATATGTTTTTGAAACCCTAACCCCTCGTTTAATTAAGGCTTGAAATCGCATATAGAAAAAAAGATTTGCTGCCCAAATATTTATCATCAGCTAGGAAAAAACACAAATGTTGCGAGTCATCAGAAAATTATGAAAAACCAATGGGATGCTTGATTGGATATGCCTAATTTCAAAATAAAAGCAATGATAAATAGCAGCACTTTAATAGCTTACCCTTTTTGTCTCTATGTTCTATACTGGCACCTCGTGCTATCAACACAGAGACAAGTTCTTCATGCCCACCAGCACATGCAAGCGTCAGCGCAGTATCATGATTACTCTCCGTCTTAAGATTGGAAAAAATGCATTTCAATTGTATTAAATTGTGTTATTATTGCGTCATTTAACCAAAATAGTTTTCAAAATATATAGCTATATCAGTAATCAACATTACTCACATGGGCATCAATATCAACAGAAGGGTATGTAGGAAGCACAGACTGAGAAGTCATACTGAGCGTTTGTGAACAGGACTCAGGTGTAGCCGAATCCATGACATGTGAGGAATTGGAGCCGGTAGGCACTCTGCTATTGACAGCTGGGAAGGAAAAACAACATGCTCAATATCTCTTGCATGAAGAACATCTTTCCAAGAGACAGACATGTTTTGCTATTATATTCATGAATCATGTTAAAGAAAATACAAAACCACACTTGTTCCTGAAATGTGTCAGAAGGAATCTTAATTTAATACTCTAAATCAAATGTCCAAATAAAAAAGTCAGGCAAATCCTAAAAAGCGTGAATGGTATAAGAAAAATCTGGACCATGCCTGTTTATATTTAGTGACTGTGAAACTATCTTGTCCACATTTCAAACAGATAAGGAATATATTTTATACATACACAACACTTTGGCCATCCACTTATTTTATTTCCCAACTCCTGGCTCACTTACTACAAATAATACAAAATCAGGCTATTGATAGTAAATGCCAGGTGTGTTTCCAGTAAGACCTCTCATCATCATGACTTGCTTGTGCATGTGCATTTATATTAAATTTAGTATTATTAAAACCAGATTTGGCGAAAGCAATGATCTCTCCCTCTTACAGATCTATCTTTCCAGGTTTCAAATCCTTTTATCAGATGCAACTGGGGAGGGGGAATGGAAATAAAAGCAACCTGCTTATAACCAGGGGCTTTATTCCAGAAATAGCAATTTGCAAATGTTTGGTTTACTGAGGTCTTCCAGAAAATAAAGCAGTAGAAAGACACACCTAGAGTATTGCTAAGGGAACATGAATCCAGCAGCATGCTACAAGCTGAGTATGATGTTAGTCTGTGGTGGTAAGGAAGGAGAAGCCTAACTACTTATCTTCCCTCATTGCACTGATAGGTTAACACCCAACTTACCTTGTTTAGATTGGCCAATTGGCTACTAGGGGTTCTCTAATGGTTTATGTGGTATAGCTATGCTGATGATACCTAATTATATACTGCTATCCCAGGCAGTAATAGAGACCTAGCTGTCAAGACATTGATCCAGTTTCTGGACTCTATGAAGTTTGAATGGGTCCTAAACAGGCCCCAAGTAAAATGAAATTACTATTTCATTCACCAATTTTATCTATTAACAGTGTGACAATGCCCCCGAAGCAGGTCTTTATTTTAATTTTTACTTTTACTTTTAATTTAATTTAATTTTTAAATTAAGAGTTTTCCTGGACTCCCAACTAGATAGGCAGGTTAAGGCTATAGCCCTTTGCAACCTTATATAGAATTAAATGATCTTGCTAGAGTGTCTCATGCTCTCACCACCATCCATTTGGACTGCTGTTACATATGCCACATTAGGCTATTTTTGAAGAACATTCAGAAGATTCAGTTAGTCCATAGTGCAGCAGTACATGCGTTGGTAGTACTTGGTACTATGACCATGTGACATCAGTGTGCTAGATCCCAGCTGTATATTAGCTTTCATGTGCAATTCAAAGTTTTGTTTTTGACTGTTCAAGTCCTGCTTGTTGCTGAGTTATCTCCAGGATTGCCTTTCATCCAATCTTGACCTGCCTACTATGAAGTTCAAAAGAGAATTTTCTAATAATTCCCTACTTTTTGGGAGTAAGCTCTTACTGTTTCTCTGTCATAGCATTGGCATTCCAAACACTTTTCCTCTAAAATGCATGCTTTCAGAAAATATTAAAAACTGAAATGTTATAAATCCTGAATGTGCCATTGGGACTTGATGGTTCCAAAATATGTGGAAGGCACCAGGTTGAGGAAGCTACACATAATCCTTGACCCATGACCACAATTGGAACTAGAATATCATCACTGAGTGGTCATTAAGTGAGATGTCATATGACTGTTTCACTTAACAAATACAATTATGAAACTCCCAGTTGCAGTCTTTAAGCAATCTCACGTCATTGAGAGGAGTTTCAGATAAGGAGTATGCAGTGCCTCAGGGGAGTGAGGGAGGCCCTGGGAGGCCCAGCACTATCCTTGTCAGAACTGCCATCATAGACTTGAGCTTCACATTCGCTGCCAGTCTGCCATAGTGAACTATGGGGGGGAGGAGCTGGTCGGGAGGGGAGAAGACTAATCCTCTTCCAGAGATGAGAGGGAGTCCTCTTGTTCTCAGGAGGTTGGCTGAAATCATCAGTGCCAAAGTGCTGCTTGGATTTCAGCATGGAGCTTTTTTAGCCAGTCCCAAGAAACACGAGGGAGTTCTCTCAGCAAGCAGCAGCAGCTTGCAACGTTCCCTGCCAGCTTCCCCATTGAACTTTTGGGGAAGCTGGCAGGGAAGACTACAAATGGTGATCACATGATCCTGGGGCACTTGGCATCCAGTTAGCACCCAGATTGCAATCCCATGGGTGCAGAGGGGCTATAACAATCACAACTTTGGGCAATGGTATTAAGTACCTTCGTTCAGCACTATTATAACTTCAAATAGTCCTTAAGTCAAGGATTACCTGTACTACCACAGGCACACATGAAACAAGAATTTAGCTCAGTATAGCAGCAAAAAATGTATAAACCAGATACAGGATAAAAATACTGCATATATGACTAAGGGATGAATAACACAGAATTATGATGTATTGTAATAATTTGAACCATTTTATCTCAAAGCATTCGATAAATAGATATCTGAAAGTACCATCAATGAAAACTGGCAAACTATTTCATCTACCTACAGGGGGTCCTCAACTTATGACAATAATTGGGATGCTGCAATTATCATAAATGCAAGCCAGCTATCAAGCACTCAAATTGCAATTGCATGACTGTGGGGGTAGTGCAACAGTCATAACTTCAAGGACAGGTGGTAAGTAACTTTTTCCAAGGTTGTTGTAAATTTGAACCACTGTTAAGCAAGCTATCATGGACCCATTGGATTCCGGAACAGAGGAGGAGGAGTTGGAACTGGGACCATCTGATGGGGATGGCAAGTCTCCCCTGGAATGTCTGGAGAGTCCAGGAGTGGAGGATGATGCTATCCAAGGCTCCTCCGGCTTTGGGAAGGTAGTCGACTGGACAGGGAGCTGCTTGCCCTCACAAATGCAGGGGAGGATCAGCTGTAGGCAAGCAGTGATAATGAGGCAGCAGATTCCCTCTGATGAGGAACAGCTCTCCCCCCACTCTGGATCCGAGGGCACGGAGATAAGGTCTGCAAGGCTGCTGGGGAGGAGGCTGCCCTGCCCTTCCTCACGAATATTCCTCAATACCTGGCTTGAGATGATTTAATCAGAGTCTGGGGGAGGATGTCTTTGTCAGGAACAATTATTTTGCTTTGGCACGCACTTCCCTGGCCTTTGTAAATTCTGCTTCAGATCATGTTTCTGCCTTGTGGACTACAGACCTTGTTTTGTGAACTTTGAATTTTGTTTTTCGACTATGGATTTCTTCCTTGCTTTGTGAATCGGCTCTGGTGACTATTGGCTTTAGTTTGTGGGACTGTGTGGCACTGACTGTGGGTGGCTGCCTTCGGGAAAGTTTGGGGTAGAGTTTTACTGGCTGTTGTAGGGCCATTTGTCCTGGGATAGTAGCTCAATAAAGGACTTTATTGAAGCCTGCATCTGCCTAGGCGGCCAGGGTCATAACATAGGAACAGTCATAAGTCAAGGACTACATCAAAAAGTTCTGCTTATATCCAAATTGTTATAAAGCCACAGCAGATTTCCTCACAAAGCATTTTCTTCATTTCTTAAATAACGTTCATTTAAGCAGACATTTTTATAGTTCACATTTTTGGATTGGAATTAGATGAAACTATTATCCTGAATCATTTTAACTTAATATAATAATAATAATAATCATGATAAAGCAAAAGTGTTAATTGCTTATCCATTGCTTCCTCCCAAAAGTTGTGAAAATATTCTTTCAAAATCTGACACAAAATTTTGTATAACTAAAACACAACTGGAATATGGTGGAATGCATGAGAAAAAAAAGCAATAAATGTCACTGCAATTCAACTATAAACTCTCTATTAAACACATTTTATAATCTTGTGTCCAAGTCGACATTAAAAATGTATTAAAATAGAGATCAAGAGCAAATCTTCTTTTTAAGAAGCCAAAGTCATTTTTCTTCAATCACTGATTAAAAGCATTATATTCTTGAATTAACAGAAGGAAGATCAATTTTAACTAGTTAAAAGAGATAATTATTATTAATAGGTGTTATTAATTCTTATTCTTTACAGGTGGTCCTTGTTTAGAAGCCATAATTTGGACCAGCAATTCAGCTTTTAAGCGAAGCAGTTGCTACGTGAAACTTGCAACTATACTTATGACCTTACTTTGGTTTACAACCTGCAAAAGTTGTAAATATGAGGATTGGTCACAAAATTACCTTTTAATCACCATCATATCTGTGAATGTTCACTAAAAGAGCCAGTTCCTAAACAAGATATACTACCTTTATTATTTTCCGGCTTTTTTTAATACATAACTCAAGGTGGCAACCATTACCTAATATTCCTGTCTTCTATTTTCCCCAAGTTTATGCCCCAAGTCATGCAACTAGTGCAGAAAATCAGGAGTCTGGTAGCACTTTTTCCAATTAATAAATTTTATTAAAAGCTATTCATTTGTTACTTGGAAACGATGTTATCAGACTGATTTTTTTTGCCACCACTGACAAACCAAGTTTTTCTTGTATAATGTGAAAAGCTGCAGGTTAATATCTGGGTCCTACATTATTTTATAGCACAGCTTGTTTTACAATGGCTTACTGAACTAAAGCATAATAGCTTAGTTTACATAAAATGCTAAATTATAAACCTCTGTTTACAACACATGTGACTGAACCCAATTAGTTTGTAGCAAAATGTTATTTATTAAATTTGCTGTTATAGCACACCTGATTTGTTGTAAGAGTATAACAGGAACGTCTACATCTTTTTTTGTTTCTAATGCATATAGTAATATTCAAATAAGGTTCATAATATTGGCTGTCAACAGTAGTTGACAGGACAAACTTAAATGCGTAACTGATACCTATTTGTGAGTTTTATGCTGCTGAACTTAAGAATTCAATTAGTTTAGAGGATCACACATTTGATTTCAAAATGTGTACAAACATCTTAAAATTGAAATCCCTAAATCAAGTTATTTTAAAATTTAAAAATTTAAATACTTTTGTGTTTCTTAAAAGTTAAGAAACTGAGCTATTTTAACAAAGTTTTGAATAAAAAACTATTAAAGGAGAATTAAGATCACTGATATCTACCCATCAGAAAATTGAGTCACAAAAGGTTGTTGGATACTTGCTTACATACCACTAAAGCCTTCCGTACTATTTTCCTTAATCTATTGTCCTATGAATTCTTCTCAACCCATCTTGTTCGCATAATGAGAATGCATATAGGTTATGTTACAACTGTTTCTAATAGCATGGTTTCATTGTATCATCTCTCTTTATTTTCTTTCACTGCACTTCGGGAAATGGGAAATCTGTAGTCCTTTCCCAAACACTTTGGAGATGCCAGATGGATTACTCTTTCTTGTGGAATTATTTTTCTCATATTCTCCATTAATGAATATAGGTGGCTGCAATCAATCTTATGTAGGTTGTCCCTCAAACTGAAGTCTGACAAGGGATTTGAAGGAAGGGAATGGTATCAAACACATATTTTGTACAAGTAAGAACCAGGGGAAAAGCAGAACTATGTTAGATAATTTAATTTTGGCTTCCCAAATTGACACTAACATAAAAACAGTAAATATTAGGTATACAAATAAATTTGTTATTAAATAATAAGTTCTGCAAACAAACGGGTTGCCTAAATAAAAAGTGATTTCTATTCACAAAACTGTTCCTGAATCTGTTCAACTGTTAATATAAGGCTCTTATAACAATATCCGTGCTGACTCAACTATCTGGCATATGGAGACAACTTTTTATTTCAATACTCTCAGATTAGGAGCATTGAAAAAAAAAGTAAAGGAGTTGCATTTGGCAGCCACACTTTCAGCATTTAGAAAATCTGAATACTGCAATGGGGAGAGCAGGGAATGTGGTCACTAAGTGAGGTGATCACATTAACTGACCATCACAACTTACAACTCTAATGGCCAGGCTCTGTAATGGTCACTTTTAATTTTATCACAGCATAACTCCATGCACCACAAGTCCTTCCTGTTGAAAATAATCTTTAGCTGTAATAAAGGCCCTGCAACATTACAAATATCTTACATGCAGAGACCACAAAGAAGGTGGCTATATTCTGTGAGAAATTTTGATACACTTTTATTGCTTTGTAGTATAATTAAATAAAAAAGGAGAAAATGACTGAATAGCCTTATGCAAATCACTAATCGAGGCTGATGTGATGTGAGTCATTTTTCTTATTTCACAGACCAGTGACCCACTTTCATCAATTTGATCGTTTATGGAGCATATTAAGGGCCACACTCAACTATAGGTTGGAGACTTTAAATGAGCAAATTTTATATTTTAAGCCTTATAAAACTCATTTTGCCCTTAATATTCCCTTACACTTTAAAATCTGGTCATGTACCATGCCTTCCCATAGCATATAATTTGCCTTACTAAATGAATACTATAAGCAAAATGTAATATAAAAGTAAGCATGGATCTAAGACCCATTTTGCATACTATCCAGAATCTCGGGTGTTATGAAAACGTTCTTGTCCCAACAAAGACAATTAAGAGACACTTTTATGGAATATTACAGTTTCATGGAAGGAGGGCTTCATTCTGAAAAATTGTGATATGACATCTTATAAGAAATGTATTTTGGGGAATGAACATATTTTTGCATCCTGCAACATTACACTGGGACGTGTATATTTGCCTTCATTTTTAAATTAATTGTAAGAAATCCTCTTGTGGGAAAATTTTGCTGATTGGAAGATAAACAGTTGATAAGAAGGACCTTGAAGGTTGATTAGAGGGAATCAGAGAGAGCTAAGAATTAAAGGAAAATAAACCATGAATTCAACGGTGCCATACTATCTGACTACAGAAGAAATTAAGTGTTTGGGAAGAATGTACTCAGAAATTACTTACGAGTTTGTCTGATACTTTAACAGAGGATACAGAAAAACAACAGAGGGTCAAGCTTATTTGAATGTGGATTTGGATTTTTAAAAAAATGCCAGATTATAAAAGTGAAATGGAAAAAGATGCTGTGAATCTGAAAACGGATTTAAAAATACTAGAATATAAGATTGATGTGGGAAAAGATGGCACAATGGATTTACAAACAAAACCAGCTGGTGTCTTAATAATTAAATGGGATATAATTAAATGGGATATATCAATAATAAAACAGAGGAGTGGACTAGAAAATCTTATTTTGGATTTACAAGAGGGATGCATTAAACTAAATAAGCTGTTTTGGAGAGGAGACAAAGAGAAAATGATAAAAAAAATCATTGGGGGATAGCAGTAGCAATAGCATTTAGACTTATATACCGCTTTACAGTGCTTTACAGCCCTCTCTAAGCGGTTCACAGAGTCAGCATGTTGCCCCCAACAATCTGGGTCCTCATTTTACCCACCTCGGAAGGATGGAAGGCTGAGTCAACCTTGAGCCGGTGAGATTTGAACCACTGAACTGCAGCTAGCAGTCAGCTGAAGTAGCCTGCAGTACTGCACTCTAACCACTGCGCCACCTCGGCTCTTATACTGTGATGGGATTAAAGAACCAGGAAAGTAAGCAAAGAATTTGATTCATTCAATCTTGGTTAATATGTTATGTTGTCTCATAGCTATTGAAATTTTATTTTGACAAGGACTGAACAACAAGGCTTTAAAAATCTGTTTATAAATGGGAAAATATTTATTTTGCTTTATTGCTTAAAGAAAGTGATAAATTGGATTACAAAATGGATTTATTTGATTGGGTTAAAATATATACATTACTATTTCTGGGAGCTCTTAAGAGACTTTTGCTGATTAGAATTGAATGATGAGGTTTTTTATAATGTCATTATTGTTAACGAATGACATACTTTTTTATTGAAATACTGGAGAAGGTGTTAAATTACTGAAATTATTCTTGTAGGGAAGAGGGAGTTATCTTTTATATATATGTTCCCACTGTGACTCTGCCAGGAGAAAGAGAAGAAAACTTTTTCTAACTAATCAACATTTTGAGGCCTTGCCCAAGAAGTTGTGATGATGTGTACTTTCTGATGAGAACACTGTTGCAATGGTAAAAACTTGAGACCAGCAGCCCCAATCCCTTAAAGAGTCCCCCAATTTATCAAGAAGAATGAAGAGTATCCTGGACTATGAGGAACCATGCTGACTTCCATATGTGTATGCTAGGCCCATATTCCATTTACAATGACAAGGTAAAATCTTCTCCCTGAACTTTATGATATTCTAAATGGTTTTGTGCTAGAAAGGTTGTTAAGCAAACTGACAAGAAGAGCAGTGATTCCGAATTTAATCTTTCGTCAACTTTTGACCAGTCGCTTAGCAACTTACCTGAAAATGGGGACTTACGATCTGGATCTGAAGTTCCAACAGTTCCCCTGTCATGTGACTGCACTTCATGTGCTCAGCAACATGGCCACATTCATGGCCATTTGCAGGGTCTTGTGGTCACATGACTGCCTTTTACTATAGTTTTGCAGAAAGCTGGCACTTCCAGTTTTCAAACAATGAGTTCACTTAATGAATGCAGTGTTTGCACTTAAGATTGCAGTGCTCATTTAACAACTGCCGCAAAAAACATTAAATTGGGTTGGTCATATGACCCATTGTATGATTGTTATGAATTACAACCATAATGGCTCCATTATGGTTGTTACTCAAAGACTACTGGTAACAGAATAGAACTTAAAAATCCAAGGGATAAAAATCTCAACAATGGGAGTTACTCAAATCCACAATAATACCTCAGCAATAATGTATAGTTTAAGTGAGAAAAACTCAAATGAATCATTAGGATTAATAAGCGACCTCAAAATGCCATAAAAATGAAAGCCTACTTTTATAAAATAGAAAGTTTTCTAAAGAAATGCAGGAATCCGCTAATGAGGAATGCAAAAAATAAAATATTTAAGGGCAATACTGCAAGAATATTAAAGTCAATACATTTTTAAATACATAATAATAATAATGGAGGCACAGGTCAAACAAAGCACTGAAGAAGAAAAGTGTAAATGGATTATGAAAAAAAAAAAGCCAGGATTATGAAAAAAAGCCACTGATGCCAGTTAAAAATTGGAATTTACTAAATGCAGAGGAAATAAAAAATAAATATTGAATAATGTAATAAAAACACAAACAGAATGCTGGCAAGAAAACACACTACTGTACACGGCCAATTTCTACAAAAATAAATAAATAAATAAAAAATAAAAAAAAAATGAGGGGAAAGTACCGTGTTTCCCCAAAAATAAGACCCTGTCTTATATTTTTTGAACCCTGAAATAAACGCTTGGCCTTATTGCCATGCACTCAAAAGCCCGATTGGGCTTATCATCAGGGGATGTCTTATTTTGGGGGAAACAGGGTAGATAAATATAAAACCTGGCAATGGTTTATAACTAGAACATTAAAAAAGAAAAGAAAATGAAGGCTTGATATTAGGTGCTCACAAGCAAGGTTTCAAACTAATGCAAAGTCAGAATTGAAAAATCATGTGCAAATTGTGCAAAGAAATAGAAGAATATTAGATCATATGCTCAGCTCTTGCACTGATTATAAACAACAGTGTAACACAGCCATCAAAATAATTCACTGGAACATCTGTAAAAATTATCTTGTACCCATAATGAAAAATTGGTGGAAACATACAGTTGAAAAAGTAGTTGAAAATGCAGTTAAAATATTGTGGGCTTTCTAAATACAGATTGATAGTCTTAGCTCATAACACACCAGATATGTTTGTGATTGAATAGGAGAAATTAAGGATAATTTATGTGGCAATACCAGGGGATAGCAGACTAGAATTGGAAAAGATCACAAAGTATTAAGATCTGAAAACTGAAGTTGAAAGATTATGGCATAAACCAGCCTTGGTGGTCCCAGTGATTATCGGCACACTGGATGCCACACCAAAAAATCTTGGATGGCACTTGGATAATCTGCACATTGATAAAATTTCCCCGTCAGTTATAAAAGGCTTGAATCCACATATATACTATACCAATACATTACAACATCCTAGGTTCTTGGAAAGAACTTGATGGGTATGAAGGACAATGCAAACTAAAGTACTGGCAACTAATAATAATTACTATTATTCGGTTAAGGTCTTACGAGACTTTAAGATCCAAACAGACAGGCATCTGTTTATAACATGCCCGATATAACAGTTATTGAAAATAAAGTCTGGTTCATTGGTGTTGCCACTCCAGGTGATGCTAGGAGTGAGGAAAAATGAATGGAAAAAATTACAAAATATCAGGATTTTCAGGTCAAAATTGAATGTATGTGGGGTAAAAATTGATATACTAATTATTGGAGCCCTTGGAGCGATACCTAAAGGACTTTCTCAATATCTAGAAATGTTGAATTTATTAGACTTGAACACCCCAGGTTTTTTTTTTAACTAACCTGCTTGGAACTGCCTATATTTTTAGATGCTACCTTTATAATTCTTAAGTACTTGGTTTGGAGTTAAATTATTAACTTTCCACCAGATTAACCCACACATACAATAAATAATTTACTGAATATTAAAGGAATAAAAAGGGCTAAACACTAAATAACATAGATAAGAGAATTGTTTAAATTCTTTTTGCTGGAAAGAAATAGAAAAGAAACCATTGCCTAAATCATTATTTTGAAGGACGGAATCTGAACAGTTCATGCAAAAGTAATGACAACAGATGGAATTGTTTTTCTAATCCAAGTTCAATTACAATTTATCTGAAAGTTAATTGTTTTAGAATTGTTGAACATGTTATACTACTAAAAAGAGACCACTGAAAGTATTTTAAAGATTTATGTCTTGTTGAAGAAAAGCCAACATGAGTTTGGTAAATTAAATCATGGCATATTCTTTACTATTCTTTTGAAAGGTTCAACAAAATATGGATGGGGTAATCTCACAGATACACAAAGGCTTTTGATAAAACCAATCATCTAAACCAAATTCAGCTGTTAATCAGACAAGAGATTGAACAGAAATTAGTGAATAGGAATAAATGGTCAGTTTTCATCAGATGCAATCAACAAAGTCCTTGTAGATTTTCATTGGCACTAGTACTTTTGAAGTTCTTTATAAATTTTTTGAGTTAAGGTTTTTTTATGACTAACAATAAACTGGTAAGGTTTTCTAATTATTTGGAGAGTTATGATTTGTAACCTTTCCTATTGGTTTCTGACAAGCAAAGTCAATGTGGAAACTGGCAAGTAGTCGCAAGTCAAGGTCACATGAGATGCTTGCTTAAGAACTTATGCATTAAGCAAGAATCTCATGTGATCGTAACTTGATATACTAATTATTGGACCCTCGCTTAATGATGGCAATCGGGACTGCCAGAACTGCCATCACTAAGTGGTGCAGTTATGTGGGGTTTTTTTTGTCTAACAACAATGCTGCTTAACGGCAGAATTTCTGGTCCCAATCAGCATCATTAAGTGAGGACTGTGCTGTTCAGAAAAAAAACTTAGAATAGAATTCAATGAAAGCATTTTCATGTAAGGAATTATGAATCCTCCACCTGTCAGTATGATAATACCTGAATTTTTTCCATTTTTCAAAATTATTCATTTGTTTAATAGGTTTTTAATTTCATTTTTCAGTTACAAAACCTCCCAAAATATGGAATGTTGCTTACCATTAAAAAAAAACACCACACCTGCAGAATTACCTCTTAACAGATACAATAATTTAAGAAAACTGATTAGAATAAACCCTATCATTAGGTGAAATCAATCAGCCACTTTGAAGACAGACCAAAAATAAAAGCTAATTGAGGCTAAAAGCTGACCCATCCACTGCCATACTAATCCATCTCCTACAACAGCTATTTTCATTTTATTTAGGTCAGAGTTTTCTAGAACAATTAGCCACCCATCAGCGAATGGCAGTGCCTCTATCAATGCATGAAAGTGAGCAGCTGGGGGCAGCCTGGGTGAACAAAGACCATCTTCTTATCTTGGGCAGCTGATTAAACTACTGCTAATCGAAGAAATTTGATTGGGAACAGCTCTTTCTAAAGTCATCCAGTGAAAAAGAATGGCGATAGATTTAGTACAAATAAAATTATTTTTTTTCTTTACATAGCACACAATGTGCTACCATTTGATACCATAATATGTAGTAATGTCACCAAGTTGTATGTATCCTTTAAGAGGATTAATCAATTTTATGGAGAATAAAATTATCAATTTTATGGAGAATAAAATTATCAATTGCTAGCCAGATAAAATAGCTATATACTATCAGTAACAGAAGCAATAAGTCTTGCAATATCCACTTCTGGATTGGGTTTACTCTTGCTTTGGAGTTTCACATTCATGTTAGTTGGATACTATGAGAAAATATGCGAATCAATGGGCATTTTGATTCTATTCAGCACAGTTCTTGTGAGTGTGAGAGAGAGTGAGAGAGTAAGTAAGATAGACAGAGATGTGTGTGGGGGGGGGGGGGGGAGAGACTCTGTGCTTGTCTATTTACCTCTAGGGACTAATCTGTCATTTGAGTCCAAATACCCTAATTTGAAGTGCTATCCTGATGGGATAGCTATGATTGGGACAACATGCAAATAGTACAAAATGGGTAAGTAAATAAAGCCCACGTTTATTACCAAATATAACCTCACTCCTTCACTCACTTCCAAGTATCTTTGGTCTTTATCTTTAATTAGTGGAGTAATACTTTTCAAAACTATTCCATCTTATGACTGACTATAGGCTTATGACATTCTATAGCTATATAAAATAAATAAGTAATTAGAGATTGAGTTCTATTGATATATAATTCAACTAAAAATTCATCTGAATCAAACAATGTCAACTTGAGAACGCTATCTAGAGTTTATGAAGAGAGCCCCTACAAAGAATCAGATTCACCAAAATACTATCTTCTCACAAATGTTGCCTAATCAACTATTTGCACAATTCTATAAACTGACATATTTTCTTGAAAAGATTCCCATAATAGTTATTACACCAGAAATGAAACCCAAATGGATCAATGCAGTAAAAATCCAATAAAGCAAAACATTTTGCTTTGGATTAAACAATCCAAAAAGTTGGATGTAACTGAATGCCAACATTAAAACTAATAAAAACTGTAAAAACAATAAGGGAAAGCTAGAAAACTTTGCGAAAGATAATGGGAACAAAAGAAACTAATAACACACATATTTATTCAAAAAAAGGTACATTTCTCAACCCACCTGCTATCAGGTCATCAAGAGTGTCGGTAAGCGTCTGTGCTGGCGAGGCAACCATTAATCCATCTGGTTCTTGAACTAACAGTCCCTGAACATGTCCAGCAATTGGTTGCTGCTGTACTATAGTTTGCTGATTACCTAATACTTTCTGAAGTTCAAAAGAATCTGTCCCATTACAACCTATGTTACTTGAAAAGTTACACTGTGGTGTTGCGAGAGGCTGAAGAGGGGCAAACTCAGTTTGCTCAGGAGATGAAGGAGAGTGTTGTTGCTCATCTTTATGCAGGACACTGTCAACCTGTGACAACCCTGAAAGGTTATCCCCAGGAAGGCCCTCATTTCCTTCCAGTTCTGGGAGGACACCTGTATGTGGACACTGCTGCTGCTGAGTAAGGGGAGCCTCTGTCTGACCTTTGGTCTCCAAATATTCTTTGGTAAATTGCTGCTGTGTTTTCATCTGCAACTGCCTTTCCACCTTTTGCAGCTCCTTCAGTATTTTCTTTTTCTTTTGTACTTGTTCTTCTCTGTTCTTTTTGAGCTCTTCAATTTTATCTTTATTCAAAGGTTCACCTTGAATCAACTCCAATGATTTAAGTTGTGCTTTTTCAATTGCACTAATTCTCTGTCCAAGTTCATTGAGCTTGCCTTCAGTTTCTTCTACTATACATTCCAAAGGCTGGTATGGGTGAAAAGGTGATAGTAGTTCCTGATCTGCTACCTGAAGGGAAGTTGACTTCTGCTTGGATGTACCTAAGCACACGAAAAATGTTTGAAAAAGTGCCATGCTGCAGTTCACCCATATCTCCCACAACCTTTTCCCACCCAAACGTAATCATTTAAAGATAAAATAGACCAAAGGGGTTACTCAAAAACAGAAAAGACATTAAAACATTGGATGGGAGCTTACATATGGACCCGCTTTAATTTTAACACTCAAAGGAAGATTCTGTCTGAAATGTAGGCTACCAGAAAATCATTTACTACACTTGGAAACTCAAACGGAACTTGCAAAACAGTTGCAATACTCAGATATTCACTCTCACCCATCTTTTTTCTTTTTTAGAGAAGTGCTAAATAAATGCAAAAACAATATAGTATTTTTGAAAAATTGTGCCAAACTAATCTAACAAGAAATTACCACCAATTCAACCTCCATGCAAATACAAGCCATTCTGGTATAGGAGCTTTATTGTTCAAAAATCCAAATTCTAAATATTTTTCACAAGCTAATACATTTGGTATTAATATCCAAAATTTAAAAAAGAATATTCATAACGAATCAAATATTTTGTAGGGTAAACAAAGAATTTTAGGAGGACCTTTGTACATATTCAAGAAATTATATTATTATATACAAGATATACAAGACATACATACATACGTACGTATGTATGTATGTATATATATATGTATATGTGTGTGTGTATATATATATATATATATGTGTGTGTGTGTGTGTGTGTGTGTGTGTGTATAATTTGATTTTACTGCTCCAAGGTTATATAAAATTGTATCAATGTGTAGATACTGAGTTCCATGTTTCTAAAAAAATCAACAATTCATATTAAAAATAATAATACTAATTATACAAAGTCAATAGAAACTTTGCCATTAGCCATGTTCTTACAGGAGTTTTCCTTTTTTTTAAGTGTAAATATAAACTAAGCAATCTTAAAACCCTTATTTCTAATTAAGACTATTAAGTACTTCTGTGGTTCTTCCTATTATTATGTGCTATTTTGTGGGGGAAAGTATCTAGTTGTCTTTTGTATGAATCTATTCTTTTCCTGTAACATTCTTGATTTAGAAAGTCTATTACTTGATTTGCTGCACCACAATTAAACTGAACGATTTTGTTCTCAAACTATAGAACCTCACTGAATCAGGATATTTTTATATGTCAGTTCTCACTTTTAACTCTTAACTCTTTCTTCCACTAAGATCTTGACAAAGAGATAAACTGAAATATAGACCTCTGCCTACAATGTAAACTACAGCTGAAGTTTCTAATATTAAAGCTATTCTACATATCTTTGTGCATTTGTTTACAGATTCAAAAGAAGGAAATAGTGACTAGAGCAATCAAAATAATTTGGATACCCTACCACTCAGTTCTTTTTAACAAACCCTCTTGCAGTAGTAGGGCGGTGCGGTGACTTAGTGGTTAAGATGCAGGGCTTGTCAGCTGGAAAGCTAGCAGCCCTAGGTTCGAGACCCGAGTGTCATGGGATGGGGTGAGCTCCCGTCCTCGCCCCAGCTCTTGCCAACCTAGCAGTTCAACAGCATGCAAATACGAGTAGATAAATAGGGACTACCTTCTGTGGGAAGGTAACAGCGCTCCATGACATCATGCTGGCCACATGTACACAGAATTGTCTTCAGACAGCGCTGGCTCAATGGCCTTGAAATGGAGATAAGCACTGCCCCCTATAGTCAGCAACGACTAGTGGAGTACAATTCATAGGGACCCCTTTACCTTTTTTTTACCTTGCAGTAGTAACACTTCTAAACATATCTTGTAGTCAGCCCAAAACCTTTTTTATTCTTGGTTTTTGAATTTCTCTCACTCTTCAGTTGCAGAAATCTTCTAACTCAGAAATCTGAGCATTCTTAAGTCTCCTTCCACATACTGCATGTTTTGAGATTCCCCAGATTTTCAATAATATTCCAGGACTGTGAAGATTATTCCAAAACTTTTATCTTTTTTCTTGTAAATGCCTCAAGACTGATTTCAGATAGTAATCTTGAAGAAATATGCAGCCGATTTACAGTTTAAGTTTTTTTCCCCACTGACTGTGGAATAGTGGGACTTCTAGCTACCCTTAGCAATATTTCCCATGCCACTAGCTGTTACACATCCTCAAAGCAAAATAGAGACATCCCCTTATTTAAGTTAGCAAAGTGTACCCAAAATGCTTCATCCTTTTTTTTTCTCCAAATGTATTGTGTATAGCTGAACAGTTCAATTTCATTTCATACACTTTATTTGTAAACACTTCAGGAATATCAATATTTTCTTTTGAAAATATTGGATTATTACTTTTATCATGAGGCTGGAGCAAAGGTATCCTTCTAAAAATTCTCTCATGCACGTAACAATTGTATTAAGAAAAGCTGCACCGTGGACAGCAACTTCAATATTAACTAACCTTTACAAACACTTTCTTTATAATTACGTCTATAGTTCTCTTTTGAAGATTTGAACAATTTTCAGGCAGCTCTAGCAGAGAGTTTTCTTTCAAATTGTGGTTTTGACTTTGATAATTCCACATCACTTCTATCTCTTAAGAAGGGTGAATTTATCTTCATTTCACACTTGTTTAGAAGAGATTTTGGTTGATGAAGTTTCAGAGAATTTCTTCCCCTGTGTTTTCTCTAATGGGTCAATCATCTTGTGGGATCTTATTAATAACTTTACAGCAGTTTAAAAGAAGTAGCACTAAATCAATTAAAAGGCTGCCAAAACTTCTGCAAAGTTCATATTTACTGCTCCTTTACTCTGAATCTGCAAACAACTGCACACAAACCATGTATATATTCAAATTTGCAAAAGAATGTATTTCATTTCCCATCATGTAAATATTGTGCCATTTCTGTTCACTTAAGGATCAACCAAAAATACAATTTAACAAGGGCTGCCCAAACTTTTTAATTCAACTGGATATTTCAAGTCAAAATTATGAACATAAAGTGCACATTTATTTCACAATCAGTATACTGGTAGTCTTTAGAAAAATCTATTGAAGCAAAATTAACTACTCAGGAGGAATCAAGATCTCTAAAAATAGTACTTTTCTTTGAGTCCACCTGCTAAAAAAGGAAAAATCTTTTCAATGAGAAATGACTGTCACTCATATCTCACCTTTTAAAAAGTTAATTTACAATAAAATATAATGCTACCTAGAGAAACAATTCAAGTTTAATCCTTTATGAAACTTGAAAATGAGTAAATATTTTTGTTCCCTAAAATAGCAGTGGTTTCCAGGATATAGTTCACATGCATTAAATTTTCCTCCCCATGCAGCTTGTGCCTTCTCTTTCAGAATGCTGAAAAAGTGTTACTGAGAAGGGCAAGGCAATAAGACTTCTTCTATCCTCCAACAACCTTACTTGCAAGACACTAATTTCCTACTAATGAAATCAGATTGTGTGCAGCTTCATTCCTCTCCCTTCCAGAGAACCTCTTCTAGATGTTTCTTGATGTTCCCTTATAAAATACTGGGAAACCTAATACAGAAATAGTGGAACTTTAGTAATAATTTAGTAATAATGTCTTCTCATTGACCAGGGAGCTATTTTAAAAAAAATCTCCAGCAAAGTTTCACAATACAGCATACTGAACTAATCAAAACAAAAAGTTGCTTTTGCTAAAGTTAATTTCACATCTGAAATTATATATAAATACTTCTAAAGAAGTACCTCAAACTTTATTCTTTGAATAATTCAGAAAAGTAAGCAATACAGCGAATTATTGAATAAGCATCTAATTCTTCAATACAGATAAGGAGTATGTGAGAGATTAACGAACAGAAAGAAGGTTCGCACAACTGGCACAAAATTCAAATACAGTATTGTACCAAAATTACAATCAACATCTGGCAGAAATCTAAAATGAAATTATATAAAATAAAAGGTAACTATAGCAATCTTGCCAGCTATTTGTTGCAGACATTCTTGAATTACTAATCCAGTTATCTCGAATAGCCCAATCAACTTTTTAAAAATGTATTATTTTGTTCCACTGAAAACTTATGGTAAGGGATATTTTCATGTTTTTTATATATACCTTCCTCTCATCATCATTTCATCTTCTATCTAATTACATTATTATTAATGATTAACATTTTATTTTTTTCAAATTTCTAATAACATTTAAAAAGATAAAACCAGGATAATGTTTTGGTTCTATTAATCACTTTATAACTTGTGGTTCTCTCACTTCATAAACATTAGTTAATTCTTCTAAGAACTGTGGAACATATACAATGTATCATTATCTGTGGGTTTCTTTTTGTTAGAGGTATATTAAGTATTTCTATTACATAATAGATTAGCATTTTTTATTATATCATAGTTGACATCAGAAAAATTAATTGAGTCTATCAATATATTTTATTAGCTCCTGTTTCCAACACTGGTTGTTTTTTTAAAAAAAAAATTGCATTATAATTAAATATTTTTGTTTAAGATTCTGCTATCCTGTATTCAAGTTCAGACAGCAAAAACGTATAGTCACAAACTCATCAGTAGTCTAAGCAAATTATTTTTTGTATAAATCTTATTAAATATTATAACTATATCTTTATATTATGAGAATAGAATTAGCACTAATTAAAAAGCTGCAACCCACAATTTAATACAAAAATCGCATTTTGACATCTTACTAGGCAACCAGTATCACATCAGGCCTGGAGAGCCCAGGCTTCTCCCTGGTTTTCTGACGAGTTCTGATGGGGACTGTAAGGATGACATAGCTAGAATGCAAATGGTTCATCAGACATATGCCTATACAGTCGACCCATTCATATGGCAACAAAGACCACAAAGTAGCTTCTTCTGTGACCTCCTCTGCTTTCTTGGTTGTTGTTCAGCAGAACTCTTCATAATAGTCAAAGGCTTATCATCTGTCCTGCATCTTGATCTCAATCTTGGGATCCTCAGCAACTGCTGTGACATATTTTAGAGGCATTTGAAGTTTTTAAGAAGAGACTGGACAAACATATTTGTCTGAAATGGTACAGGGCCGTGATGGCGAACCTATGGCACGCGTGCCAGAGGTGGCACGCAGAGCCCCCTCTGTGGGCATGCCTGCCGTCGCCAGCTGCTCTTCCGGATTCTGTCACGCGCATGCGCGCCGGCCAGCTGGTCTTCGCACGACATGCGCGCAACAGAACCTGTAAGAGCAGCTGCCCGCCACGCACATGCCCACCGGCCAGCTGCTCTCTTCTCTGGCGCTTCGGGGTGCGCGCTCGTTTTGGCACTGGGTGCCGAAAAGGTTAGCCATCACTGGTATAGGGCTTCCTGCCTGAGCAAGAGGTTGGACTAGAAGACATCCAAGATCCTTTCCGTTATGTTATTTTTCTGATGATATGAGCACTATTGTAATGTAGTGCATACTAAGTTTTCAGTGAACCATTCTAATTGCATGGAATCACTTTCAGTTTAGTAGGTTTGAGAACTTGGATCATATGCTCTCTTGATCTCTATCCATTTGGATTAATACAAGTTAGCACATGAGAATTCTCTGGGTAGATACAGACAGCAATGAATACATCTTTGTGCAATGCAGATTTAAGTCTAGCTTTATCCAAGATTAGCCAAACTCAATTAGGCAGTGCCACCTGCTGTGATCTTAATAAAGACACACAATAATCTTACTTAATGCTTGCAAGTGAAGATCTACTTTTAAAAAAAGCACCATGTTTTGATTTATAGAAGTATCTAATACAATTTCAATAGGGTACTAATTTTAAGTAGGAATGAAGCGTTCTCTCCTCAAAACAATCATTTTGACAATTTTAAGCTAAAAACAAAACACTCAGAAGTGGGTATTTAATTTTATGTCTTTTCCAATGTTCTAATATCTACAATTGGGTTTTATGTTTTTTTAAACTTCTCCAAGCACTGACAGTTTAGAAAATAAACTTAATAAAATGATACACAAAGATTTCATCTGTGCAACAATTGACTGCATACTGTAACTAACTGAGGAGAGGAAATGGATATGCATGGAGGATCATTAATCATATTACAGAAATTAGAAATCATTTTGGGCATAAGAAAAAATACCAGCAGTAATATGTCATCTTTGAATGTTCTGAGACAGACTGTTCTTCTCAGGCAGATTTCAAAATCAAATATGCATTGTTCCAGTGCATTGTGCATACAGCTGCTATGCTGTTGAGTTTTCAAACTGCCAAATGCAAAAATTATATTGTTTTGCCTGCTGTTTGAACTTTTGTCTTCCAAATATAAAATTATGCATTGTCAGATGCATTAGGCAAAAGAATCAAGACAACAGGCAAAGAAGTGGGTTTATTTGCCACTATTATATTATTTGTGTAAGATAATGAAATGTATCTATTCTTGCTTCTTTTCAGGAACTCAGATCTGTGGCTGAGTGTAATTTGTGTAAGCAGATGTTGAAAATCTGTGTTTAACTATGATTTATTTATCAAATTCAAATGGCTGTCCATCTCTTAAGAAGTGATTCTGGTGCCATACAGCAAAAAAATATTAGAACAATAAACATATTAAAAGGAGACAAATTAAAATGTTTAAAAAAGCATAAAATATGTATTCCATTGCTAGCTAAAGAAATTTTTGAAAGATTTTTAATAATAATTCCCTTGGGCAATTTTTTTGTGGACTGCATTATGGGTAGCCTTTACCTTACTATTGAGATATGGGAGAATATAATATATATTGACACTTTTGTTAACTGCAGAAATACAAGAATATATCTGGCTGAAAACGAAATATTTCAAAATCAAATTTGAAAGCACATATCTCCCTCACAGAAAATATCTGTTTACCATATATTTATGGGTCATTTATCCATAATAAATCAAATAAAACCCTCTATCCTATGAAAATCTAAGCAACACAGAAGTGAATATTTTTTAATCTTTTTTCCTGTTATTTTTATATTTGTTTGTATATTTTTTGAAGTGTTAAAAGTTTTTTTTTAAATACTCTGTGAAAATGGAAACCTTGGCTTAAATTTTGTTATCAAACAGAAATGCCAGCCAATATGCTTATTACATACCGGGTGGGGTGGAGTGGGAGGAATCTTGCTTCAATAAAACATAAAAGATCTTCAGATCTAGGGACTGCTATCAATTGTAAAAGAGTATGAATTTCTTTAATCAAACTTTCCCAGCTTGTTGCTCTTCAGATATTCTGAATTACAATTGTCATTATCTCTAACATGGGAAATATATCAGACTGTGGAACTGAAGAGCAAAGCTCAGCCACTCTTTTCCTGAATTAGAGGTCTTAAGATCTGAAGGGGACAAAAAGTTCTGCAGCATGTGGTAATATAAATGTAGCATTTGCCGCCTTAAACCAAATGCAGGTTTGTCCAGAAAAGCCATAGCTCCTTTAAGATGTGCTTATGCCACTTTACATGTCATTGCAGTGTTTTATAGCACTATGTATCAATGCTGCAGATAATCAATAGCGAATGAATACAGTCCTCATTTGTCCAAATTATTAACTTTTTTTTAAAAAAATTTTTTTTTAATTTTTTTTAAAAAATTCAGCAGCATAGTGATTGAGATAGAAGTCAAGCAGGAAGCTCATTTAATCTTCTTAAATCATTGCTCTCTCAATATTAATTGCCCATATAGGCCCAAGCTAATCTGCAAATTGGGAACAACATTTTGTTGTGTAAGTTATAAATTTACATACAGAAGAGTGTGTGCTGGTTGCAACCTTTCCATTTTAGGAAAGGTCACATTTCTTCACCAATTTTCATTAGATTTCTAGAACTCATGTAAAAAAAGTAATATTTAGGATCATGAGTAGTATTTACTCATGTTTCTAAAGCTAAGTATTATTGTTATTAATTTATTATAGCTGCCCACCCATATATAGTGCATATGATTGTTGTTAATAATGTATATACCCAAGTAATTGAGTATAGTACCCCCCTCCCAATTTGTATATGTATTAAAATTGGAAAAAGCACATGAAACTGATTTAATAAATAGCTGAAATATGCTGGATTTGCATAATCCAAATATATTTTTTCTTTGAAAAAAAATGACTGCAGAATTCAAGCATAGAATATACTGATATGGATATCTTGGCCAAATATTCTGAGCATTTAAGAAAAACATTATCTAAATAATATATAGAGGGAGGATTTTTCCATATTTTATTAACAGCTTTTACTTAAAACACTTAAAAAGTACTTCCAGATTATTCAACCCCATCTAGTCACTATTAGTCCTGTACTCTTAAAACCATGTTTGCACATCACGTTTTGTTTCTTAATGTTAAGCATTCTAATTTTAATTTACTCTTGTAGAAAGTGATTTTATATATCCTGCCAGATCTCAGATTTCATTTCACTTTTTTACTAATACACTTCATTTAATGTATACTGCATTATTTTGATCATTACAGATGGTAGAACAAATTCTTTAAACAAACCCTCTAAAATCTAAATCTATGCAGTGAAATATAGATTATTTTACCAATGTCCCTAGCTAGTACAATTTAAAGTATGGATCCTGCCATTATGTTTTCAATACATCCTATTATTAATGGTTAAGATAAATTTGTACAATATAGTTTCAAATAGAAGTACACTCATCCCCTAAATGCCCAAATCAGAATATTAACATGCCATAAACTGTAAGAAAGATAATTTACTAACCTTTTTGGAGAGTCAAAAGTGGAGGGGGATTTTCTTGAGGAGCTCTGTCGGGTTCCTGGGGAGGTACAACCATGGCAAGTGCATGCATTGGTACACGTGGAACCTGTAAAATCAACTCAAGAAAAAACCAACATGTCAATGGTGAATTGTAATCTATACATTATTCCAACATGTTTAGAACAGTCTTACTCTGTCTTAAAGTTCTAGGTTTACTTGTATTATTCATGTAACCCTTTGTTTAGCTTTTAGCAGTACTAAAGTCATTCCATCACTTCACTTCTATCATAAAAGTTGCTCCATTTGAATTACGTTTTTCTGTCTTTGTATAAACTACCTCTATATTTTTTCCTCATTCATTATTTCTTATATGATAAACACAATGCCTAACATACTATGAGAGAAATCGGATTTTAAATAGGAAATTGTGAAGTAGCATTAAAACATTTTTTATGTTTCTATAAGCCAGGGAAGGAGAGTACAATCAATCATTGTTATATAAAAGGATAATTTAAGTAAAATGAAGACGGACATCACAATCCTAAATACAAAGTGAAGATTAAGTCAATATATTTTATTCATCTTTGATTTCCAAAGCACAGATGTGTCCAAATGTTTCTTTGTGATTTTACTTATCTTTCACTGTAACATCTATTATATATTAATATATATTATTTGCTGCAAAATAACTTAATCCCAATTTTAGATATTTTTAATGATAGAGCTAACTTTTAAAGATTATGCAGTGATCATCTAGGCAAGAGTGGGCAACTATGGCAACTTTACGACTTGTGGACTTCAACTCCCAGAATTCCTGAGCCAGCCATGCCACAGGTTGTAAAGGTGTGGTAGTTGTCCACTCCTGATCTAGGCTATATATTCTATAATCAGCATGCAGTACCTGAACTCACATCATAAAAAACACAAGCTAGTAAAGGAAAGAAGTTTGTTGAAGAGCTTTGCATTATATTATCAATGCCTTCAGTTACCATTATAACAATTCTTCATTTTAATGTACCAATTGGAGAAAGAAGCATTCACTATTTGAAACTCCATTATACTGAAACAGGATTCTATATATTCATAAAGACTTATGGGTGCATAAAATAGCACATAGATTTTGTCTGTTCAATCCAAAGTCTGCTAAACTGAACTGTGCTAAATTGGGAGTTTATGATGTAATACATATATAATATATTCTTTTGCATTCAATTTGCATTTTTATATTTATATACCTATTTTACTTTTACTTCTATGTTGGCTCTCCAAACTCTCTATAGTTAAAATATAGAAAACATGTAGAAGCATATACAGTACTCTGGCTCAAATTCTCTCCACAGTCAAGAGATATAAGAAATTGCAGATGTATTTTAAGATATCCAGAAATTGAGGTCAATTTATTTAATTGATTTTTACTTAAATTTATACTTTTATTAATCTCAATCTGTAAAGGCAAAAAGCTGTTTTCAAGTGACAAAGTTAAAAACTGACCTGAGACTGATCCTGAGATGGTGGTGTGAGCTGTGTCATGTCTGTAGTTGGAACTGACAGAACATTATTTGGGTAATCCAATAAGTAGGAAACAACATTTGTGTGACCACCCTTGGCAGCTTCAATGAGCATAGTTGAGCCATCCTAAGATATAAATTTGAGAAGAAAATAAGTAGTATTGAAAACTGTGGCATCAAATTTTCAATATTATATTATCAAATCAGTGCTATAATTAGAATATTTTAAGATTGTTTACTTAGACAATTAATAATATTTAATAAATTTAATAATAAACTGAGTTACTTGTAGTACCTTAAGACGATGAGTAGGATCGGCACCATGAGCTAGTAGTAGCTCAACAACAGCAAGATGGCCCCCAGCGCATGCCAGTGATACCACTGTATGATCGTTATTAGCTGTAGCCCGATTAACATTGGCACCTATGACAGAAGATACAATTAAGAAAAGTTCTAATTAATAAATTAGTGCAGGTAATCTTTACTTAGCATTCAGATTTAAAACTATTTCGTTTATAGGAAATCATTACTTTTGAAATGAAAACAGAAGGAAGGAAAGAAGGAAGGGAGGGAGGGTTTTACATATTTTAGACGAAGTTTTACACTGAGCAGGCTAGATCCAAAGAAAAAATTATGAATAATTGGATTGCCTATCCTCAGATTATTTTTTATTTATTAGAAAATTTATATTGCCGCCTATTCGCACATGGCGACTCAAGGCGGGTTACAGGGATATAAAAACATCATATATAAAAAATAAAACTAATAAAAAAATAATCTAATAAATTAATAAAATAATATAATCCCACCCCACCCCCACCCCTCACCCTGGCGACAACATGTCACACAAGCCATTTAATGGGCTCCATTCTGCTTGGGTTCCCCAGGCCCACTGGCTGAACCAGGTCTTTGGCGCCTTCCGGAAGAGAGTGGGGGCCATTCTAATCTCTGGGGGAATGATGCTCCAGAGAGAGGGAGCCACCACGAAGGCCCTTCTTCTGGGTCCCACCAGGTGTATCTCCCTAGGGGATGGGACCCGCAACATTACTTTCCTCCCCGCTCTAGTGGGTCGGGTAGATGTGACCGGCAAGAGACGATCCTTCAGATAACCTGGTCCCAAGCCATGAAGGGCTTTAAAGGTGACAACCAGCACCTTGAATTGTACCCGGAAGCAAATCGACAACCAATGCAGCTCCCGCAGGAGAGGTGATACATGTGCACATCAAGGTCTGCACAAAACCATGCGGGCTGCTGCATTTTGCACCAACTGGAGCTTCGGATGCTCTTCAAGGACAGCCCCATTTAGAGCGGGTTGCAATAGTCAAGACGGGAAGTGACTAGGGCATGAGTGACTGTGAGTAGGGATTGTCGGTCCAGGAAAGGCCGTAACTGGTGCAGAACCCACAGTTGTGCAAAGGCCCTCCTGGCCACGACCGCCACCTGCTCTTTGAGCAGGAGTCGCAAGTCCAGGAGAACCCCCATATTACGCACAGGGTTTGTTTGAGGTAGTGCCATCCCATCCAAGACCAAAGGTAGTAATTCTCCATGGGCCAAAGAACCCCAAGCCCAGAGCCACTCAGTCTTGCCAGGGTTCAGTTTCAACCCGTTGCTCCTCATCCAGCCCCTAACAGTCTCCAGGCACTGCAAGAGGGAGGACCCAGCATCGCTTAACTCACCACGGGCTGAGACATACAGCTGAGTATCATCAGCATATTGATGATACCTCAGTCCATGGTGACGGATGATCTCACCCAATGGCTTCATATAAATGTTGAACAGGAGTGGAGAGAGCCCTGTGGGATGCCGCAAAGCAATGGGCGAGGGCTGGATCTCTCCCCTCCTATCAACACTGACTGAGAGCGGCCTCAGAGGAAGGAAGTGAACCAGGATAGCACAGGGCCTCACACTCCCATCCCCCGAAGCCGCTCCAGAATACCATGGTTGATGGTATTGAAAGCCACCAAGAGGTCAAGCAGAGCAAGGATGGATGCACTACCCCATCCCGCTCCTGCCAGAAATCATCCAAAAATGCGACCAATGCCATTTCTTTCCCATATCCAGGCCTGAATCCTGACTGGTAGGGGTCTAGCTAATCCGTTTCATCCAGAAATCTCTAGAGCTGCCGCGCAACCACCTTCTCAACCACCTTCCCCAAAAAGGGAAGATTGGAGGCAAGTCAGAAATTATCCAACAGGGTGGAATCCAGCGATAGCTTCTTAAGAATAGGGCGAACCACAGCCTCTTTAAAGTGCTGGGGCACTACCCCCTCCTGTAGGGAAGCATTAATCACCACCATAGTCCACCCGCCTGTCACTTTCCAGGAAGCTTTCACAAGCCAGGAGGGACATGGTTCTAAAACACAGGTGCTTGCACGCATACTCCCTAGAATCTTGTCCACTTCCTCAGGAGCAACAGGGTCAAACCGTTCCCAGATAACAGGGCAAGGACCTGCCTTAGGGGCTTCCACCGGACCAGCAACCATGCCGGCATCTAACTGGGAATGAAGTTGAGCGATTTTGTCTTCCAGAAAAGATTGTATCTTCTTTTTGAATTTTTTTTAAAAAAAATAAATCCTTTTTTTATTTTAGCACCTTAGTTACCGTATTTTTTTGGAGTATAAGACGCTCCGGACTATAAGACGCACCTACCTTTTTTGGGGAGGAAAACAAGATATACACTGGTGCATGGATATGGGAAATAATACGAAATTTTACCAGTTTGGAACTGTTTTAAGTTTTTTTCTTTGCATAGATTGGTATTGTAATCAGAAGTTATTCAGCACGCAATCTGTTAGATGTAAAGCTTTTTTCCCCTCTTTATTTTCCTTCAGGTAACATTTTAATTAAGTTAGTGAAATGCTTTTTAAATTCCAGCTAATTGTTGATTCTAGACAGAAATTTTACGACAAAAGGACGCAAAGAAGAAAATAAGACTCATAAAACACTCACAATAACTCTGCCTCTGCCTCCCAGCACAGCAAACAGTCTGCTTTAGTTTCATTTTCAGCACAGCTTGATTAGCACAAGAAAAAAAATATCTGCCTCCCAGCAATTTGCCTGCTTGCAGGGGCAATAGGCAGCAGCCTGAAACAGCTGAGGGTCGGGAGGCTGATCCAACAGACAATCAACTGCTTGTGCTAATTAGGCTGTGCTGAAGCGGGCTGTTTGCAGTTTGCTGCTTGCTGCAAGGAGGTAAATTGCTGGGAGGCAGAGGCCAAAGGGTGGGGGCCGGCGGGTGGGCAGGGCTACATTCGGTGTATAGGACACACCCAAATTTTCACCCTCTTTTAGGGGGGGGGAGTGTGTATTATACTCCAAAAAATATGGTAATCTAATTCAGTAAGATCTTCTGATTCTGAAGTATTTTCAGAGCTACTTAGGAGAGAGCAAAGTTGTCTTATAATTGCCAGATTAGAGATGGCTTCTTTCTGGATTTAACCTAGGTGAGCATTTTGGAACAATTATTTCAATTATGAAATTGTTAGATTTTCACAAACACTTATGGAAACTCCTGTAATAATATGCATTCAGCCAATCTATTGCCTTAGGGAAGTACTTTCTTTCAATTGTATAATATATTTATATAGTGATTGTAAGACTGATATGTTACTGATTTAAGAGAAACATTAAGAAAGCAGTGTTTGATATAATCAAATAACATTAATAAAATAGCAAGTTACACTTATCTCAAATAAACACCCAAATTAGACTAACCTCATCTTTTAATATATAATAAACATAAATATAATAAATAAAACTTTAAAAACTTCAAATATATTAAGCAATCCCTCAGTTCATATTACTAACCTTTACTAATAAGAAATTGTACAGTGCATAGATGACCAGCTCTTGCAGCCTTCATTAATGGTGTCCTTCCACCTTCAGATTCATGTTCCTATTTTTTTTAAAAAAAATCAAAAAGTATAATCAGACTAACAAACATTATTGCATCCCACTATGAGCTTAAAAATATTTACTGTTTTCCAGTATGATCTCTAACCCTATGCAATAATAATCACTTAATTCTGCCATAGGAAGTCTCATTCTAAACCAAATACTTAATTCAACACAATGGTGTATGTACAAAATTGGTTCATGAGAAAACTTCTTTTCTAGAGAAAATTCCTAATTTTTTCATTTTTCAAAAGACACAGACAGGTGTCTACTCTATCTAGGAGATATCTTTTAAATTGGACACTAACCTTAAGGCTAGGTTTGGGAGAAGCATATTTTAGAAGAAGGAAGAGAAACTACGCTTGTAAAAATAACCCTTACTTATCTATTTTATGCCTTAAACCCAGTAAGTCCAAACCTAAAATTATCTGGGTCCTCTTGAAGTACATGTTACATTCAGATTTCCTCAGCTGTCATCTCAATGTTTCATTTGTTTCAAGTGTTTTCAAAGAGACTGATCTAGCAAAAACTTACTTCCAAGTATGTGGAAGCAGAAGAAAAGATGGCATCAAGAAGCAAAAAGGAAGCTTTCTAATCCTTAAGCTAAGGTTTATTAAAAAATATATATTCTTGCCCTCTGAGCCACTTGATGGCGCCAAGTACAGAGAAGACTGCTATCTTGATTGAATCTTAAGTATTGTTGAATCTATACCAACAAAGAAAGTAACAATCTCAAGGAAAAGGGGATTTAGCTACGGTATACACGGATAAGAGCTGGAACAAGATAAAACTTTAATCAATAAAACATGTGCTGTTGATTCTTTTTAGGCAACACATATAAGAAAATGAAAAAAAGTATAAATTGCATGTGTCTTCAAAAGAAAAAACAAGAAAGTCCAGTTGCCTCCTGAAAAAGCACCTTTGGGACAACCATGACCTGGATGACTGAGAATCTCTACTGACATGTGCCTAAAGCAATACTATTTTGAAAATTGATACAATGATTACAAAATGATGAAATATTTAGTGGAATATTGTGGGATAAATTAAGCCACAGCAAAACATAGGTTGTTAATCTATGATTATATTTCATTTGCTTTTCTAGATAACTATGTAATTTGCACTGCATCTATACACTGTCTGCGTATCATTTGCAAAGAAATGTGAGCAACGGCAGGGAATTAAACTGAGAATATTTTGAAGACGTTAAAATCTTACTAAATCTGCACCAGCTTGAAGTAGAACATCTGCAACATCAGTGTGTCCATTTTCACAGGCATAGGTCAAAGCAGTGTCTCCTGTTGCAGTTGTAGCATGGACATTAGCACCTGATGAAAATCAATGAATTGCTATCAGAATGGGTTTAGGAACTGTAAATAAAAAATTGTTTGCCAATATGGTTTCATCTAGAACAGGGGTCTGCAACGTTAAACACTCAAAGAGCCAATTGTGCCCGTTTCCCACAGAAAGCAAAACAACGGGAGCCACAAAACCTGGGTGGGCGTGGCCAACTCGACATCACTCACTCCCACCCAGTCACATGACCTCCCCCCAGTCACACCTACCCGTGTTTTGTTTTCTATGGGAAATAGGTATCTCCCTCTCTCTGTCTCTCTCCCTCTCTGGGCTGTTGTGCTTGGTGCTCGGCTAGTAGAGGGGCGCTTCGCTCCCGCACTAAGGCTCCGGCCATGCCACTGCCATGACAGGATGATGGCTCTTTCATCCCTCTGCCGCAACAGGGTGACAGGGAGCCACAGCAGAGGGCCCAAAGAGCCGCATGCGGCTCCAGAGCCGCAGGTTGCAGACCCCTGATCTAGAATGTACTAAAATGATTCAGATACACATAAGTTCCACTTAAAAAAAAAAACCATTTGTCAGATTATAAAAACATTTTAAGGTTATCACTAATAATAGACTGCATATTAAATATTACTACTGGATATTCTTGTAATGTATTATATATGTATGCATTTCTCAATCCCACTAAGCATTATTGTAGAATTAAAAATATCAGAAAAAAATTGGAAACATTAATCAGACAGATATGTAAATAGAAATACTTTCCAGTGGTTCTACCACTGTGATCTTTATAAACTCTATGATCTAATAAAAATATTTGTTGTTATACTGGAAAACCAGCAAGGCTAAAGGAAAGTTATTTAATATTTCTTTATCTAAGCACCCTTCTAACATTTTGTTCCAATTCATCCATTATTTATTGCTTTTCTTGGAAGAGTATTTTTCTTCAGAAGTATTAGTTGGATGTACCAGTTGACATAAATCTATGTGCTTACTAAGAGTTTAAAACAACTTGATTATACATACAGGTAATCCTTGATTTACAATCACAATTGGGACTGGAATTTCTGTCAAATCATTGCAGTCGTAAAGTTGAATCATCATGTGACCATACCCAATTTTACAATTTTACCATGATCATAAGTTGAGCCATGAGACTGTAAGTCTAATCATGTGGTCGTAAGTGTGAATCCTGCTTAACCAATGGCATTTTTTGCCACAAACTAGCAAAATCGTAATCAGGTGACTGCAGGATGCTACAATGGATTATAAATACCAGCTGGACCCCAGTGCCCAAATTGTGACCACGGCACCATGGCGATAGGGTGACACACTTAAGTTTGAATTTAAGGCCATAACTGACTCTTTTGGAGACCATTGTTAAACCATTGTTAAGTGAATGTCCTTTTTAAATTCCAAGAATCCTTTCCAGAGCAGGAAATAAAAAAATCAGATTTTTTATTTTTTAAATGGTGAGATTAAAGAGAAATAAAAAACTTAAAATGAAAATAATTACAATAATCACTTAAATCTCTACTCCCCATCAATAGATCCTAATCCAATTCTTTTGTAGTTTTACTGTGCGATCCTGAAGCAACTTTCAAGACAAAAACGCCTATGTATGTACTGTTGTTTTTGCCACCAGATGATTTAATCAAGCCCAAATTCTTATTTCCATAATAAGACAGCTATTATTTTATTGTTTTATTTGATTTGTGTGCTGCCCATCTCATGCCTTATTATGTCTAAATGCCAGGAATAGTGCTAACCATAAAACTGAACCACATTCTTCCTTAAAACTTCGAATTGTACCTACAAACATACCTGCTGCTAATAAGTATTTCACCAGCTCTAAATGGCCCTCTTGTGCTGCTTCCATCAAAGGTGTAGAACAACCAAGTTCTATGTCAGCTCCTGCCTTAATGAGAAAATCAGCTACTTCTGAAAATCCTCCACAGCATGCTAAAGTTAGAGCTGTTTCCTGTGTCTCTTCTGTCTGTGCATTTATGTTAGCACCTATGAAACAATAATTATATAATTATTAAAAATAATAAAAACACTTACATTCCATTTCTTCTTTACTTCTTTAGCAGGGCTGTAAAGTATTAGGCTTTGTATTTTGTGTATGTGTATAATGTTTTAAACAAGGAGGTATACCAGCGAAGTTTTTAATCTTAAAGCCGCAGTCAGAGATATACTGGCCAGAGACTGCTACCTCCTCCTCCTCCTCCGTTTTCCAGGCAGGAGGAGGGAAAGGAGGGAAATGGGCATGCAGATTATGAAGGGGGAAACTGGGTGGAGGTGGGTTTCTGCCTTTTGCTTGGCCCCACCCCCTCAGGCGAGTTGCGCAATAGGAGTAACCACTGATGCAATTTCCTCTTCCTTCTCCACCTCAGAGTTCACAGTCATTAATCATAGCTAAAGGTCACTTTATAGGGGATATGGGCAGCATAAAATTTTAATAATTGAATTAAAAAAATAAACAGATAAAAGACTTGTTGTTCTGTCCATGCTGAGGTAGCTGCCCTTCATTTTTTAGGACCACAGTGGGCAAGGTGGATATAATATTTCTCTTTGGGACTACAAAACACATAACTTCAAGTGACAGATCACATCCAGCCCATAGGCATAGGTTGTCTTAAATTGTTATCATCAACCTAGGTGCCAATTGCAAAGCAAAGAACCCTCTAGAGACCCTCCTCTTTTGCTAATCCATAATTCCTTCAAACAGAACAGTGCATGCAGCACTGATCAGACATATGCCAATCCATTCAGTGTAAGTAAAGGCACAATGGGCAAGAATGGTATACACAATTTAATCAAAAGTACGTAAGTTTTTGATGCATTTATTTCCATTTCAGCTGAACAAGTTCCAATGTTCTTCCTTCTGCATTTACTTTTTCTAGCCCACATTTATATAGAAACTGTTGCCACACAAATGTTTTTGCCCTCATATCTGACCATCTCTTATCTCTGTGCAAAGTTAATAGCCATTTTAATTCAAGTTTCTGGATGGTACTGAGATACGGTATTAGGCTTCAAACTACAAATAAAAAGTATTTATAAGTTAATATTATTGGCCCAAGTTTGAACAGTTTAGAAATTAAATCATAGTATAACATTGTTTAAGCTTGAATTCATCAGACTCACTGGTCAAGCTTAACTATAATTAACAAAACGAACCAATCTCAAATAACTGTCTGTGCAATTAGCTTATTCGGTAATTACAATTATACTACCTATGGTTGGATTAAGACCATGCTTTAAGCTATAATTTTATACCCCCATACACACTAATTGCATTGGGAAATTTAGGAAGGAATATTATGTTCGTGACCTTAAGTTATTTGTAGAAATGATAAAAGGCAGGATAAAAGAAAATTTAAAAATATCATGAAAGTTATATTCAAATGGAGCAAGTATCTTCCATACAATAAGTATTAGCAACAAAAATATTTTGCTAGCCATATTATTTCTTAAAAAACTGAAAATGGGAACCAGAAAAATTATTAAGCTATACCTGAGGTCACCTTCTCTTACCTTGTGCCAGTAATAGAGCCACCATCTCCTCATGACCTTCCCTTGCAGCTTCCATCAATGGCGTATACCCTTCATCATTAACTTCCTCAAGATTTGCTCCTCTTTCTATCAACAAAGCTGCTAATTCCACATGACCACCACAAGCAGCAAGTGTTAGTGGAGATTCAAATGAATCGGCAGGCATGTTCACTTGAGCACCACTGTCGAGCAACAGACGAGCTACTTCTACATGCCCATCCTATTAAAAAAAAATTAAAGGTGACACAAATATCCTTCCAAGGAACAGTTCTATATAATCTGAATGAAAAAAGAAGACTATATTCAATCATAATTGCAAATACAATTTGTGAACCACTTCTCCAGTAAAACAGTAACATAATTTTGCATGGGTATTTAATGAAAATTTAAGAATTAGCAACGGTAACAAAACATTTTACTTCTTGCAGGAACTCAATTTTTAGTTTCTGTGACATATCTCCCTGACAGAATCCATTTTGATGGCAACCTAGGCATTCACGTTGTGCCAGAAAATGTATCAGGAACTATTCAAGAAGTAACATTTCTGGAAAACAAACAAAAACAAAACCAACCCTCCCCATCAAACAAATCATATTTAGTTAATAATCATAAATGTATTAATTTTTATTAGTGAAGAAAAACACTATTGCACAATTTAAAAATATAGATCAATGTTTTCATATATTACCTATTTTAAAGAGTATTTAGAATTATTTCATAAGCTATTTTTAATTTTTTCCCCATTAAAAAAAAAGCCTCAAATATAGAAATAGTTTTCCCATTCTCTCCCATCCCTGCTCCAAAAGCTATGACTGTCCCTAGGAGTCGCTCCACTGCTTTAGTAGCCCTAAGGACAATCCCCTCCCCAATATAATTGCTTCTGATGTAGCCAATATCTGGGTCCCTTCATGCTGCCTCACGGGCTTGGCACCTAGGAACTTTGGTTTCAGGAATTTTGCTTGAAGCTTCCCATTGGCTTGCAAACACCTCCCAGTCTTGGCACAAAGAGTGTTTAAAGCTGATGGGAGGCTTCAAGCAAGGGATTTTACTACCCCAAAGTCTCATCTTGAAAATGCTCTTCGCGCCAAGATTGCAAGCAGACAAAGAAACCGCAGGAGATGAGAGAAGACAGATCTTCACAAGATAAGTGACCCGGTGCAGCAGGATTGGGGGGGGGGACAATTGTGGGGACCCTGGGGAGGAAGCATGAGGTATCCCAGGGGGTCGGGGGAGGCCTTGGGTGGTCTGAAGCAGGTGGCCTGTTCCATCGCTAGGCCTTCCTCACCCTGAGATACCTCATGTGCACTTAACGACCCACACATTCAATTAGCGAATGCGTGGGTGAAAGCAGGGAGTGATCGTGGTCAAGTTACACGATTCACTCCTACGAATCCTTGGGTTACAAATGCAATTGGCAGGCTCCATTACATTCGTAACTCGAGAACTACCTGTATAAGTGACAGCATGCCTATGCTTTTCATGTATCTACCATTCTAAGAAAAATAGCAATAATGTTAACACTATATGCTACTAGAAATAGCAATAGCATTTAGACTTATATACTGCTTCACAGTGCTTTACAGCCCTCTCTAAGCGGTTTACAGAGTCAGCATATTGATCCCAACAATCTGGGTCCTCATTTTACTGACCTTGGAAGGATGGAAGACTGAGTCAACCTTGAGCAGGTGAGGATCAAACTCCTGGCAGTGAGTTGACTTAGCCTGCAATACTGCATTCTAACCACTGCGCCACCATGGCTCCAATACAAAAGATAATACATTTAAATCTAAATGCATGTTATAAATGAACAATTCGGAAGAATTCTCCTGCATAAACATTTTTTCCAATCAGGTCTTCTTAGGGTGGGGGGCAGAGAGGAAAAGATAGAGAATAGATCCTCAACAAAATAGATTTATTTCATTGGAGATTTACCATACAAGCCTCCATTAAAGCAGTGTGCATCTCATCTGTTTTGTGCTCTTGGTCAGCTCCTGCTTCAAGCAAAAAACGAACCATGTCTAAGTGACCTTCAAAATGCAAAATAAAAAACAAATGAATCATTAGCTGTAGTTGTCTGTTTTAATGTCTTCAAAAACATTTTGCATGAATTTTGCTGTTTTCTTATTTGAACCAATTCCCTGAAAACTGCTTATCAGTAGCAGCATAATAGAGGCATTCTCAGTTGTAAAATATGAAATGATTTCCTAACTATGCAGTCTTCCTTAAACAAATGACTATTAAAGAATTACTTGTTTGGGTACTTTTTTGATCATAAGGCTGTCAATTAGCCCAAACAGGATGGTATTATTTCTGGAGGCCACCCCTACTTGTCTTCTGGAAGACCCTAAAAACATGCTTCTGACATTGGGTCTGGTGATCCTATGGAAGTATGCAGTCCATTAAGTGGCTGAATTGTGTATAAGTTCAGAATACACTCCCCCCCCCTTTTTTATTATAGTTTTGGTTTTAATTGTATTGTTTGATTTTTGGTCCTTTTTAAATGTGTGTGCTGCCTAGAATCACAAGCATGAGACGGGCAGGTTATTAAACAAACAAGCAAAGTGTTTGTGCTATGATGTATGTTCAGGACTATGTATATTCTATAATAAATTCCATGCCAAAGAAATCCAATCATGCCATCTGAACAAATTCCTGAATCGCTAACCTGGTGCCTGTAGAGTCTTTCATTGTCATTTTTACTATTTCATTGTCATTTTACTATTATCTCAAACTATTTTGGTGCTAAGGCACCAATGTCATCTATGATTTTTATTTCTGAAAATGCTTCTGGGATTTGCATATACTTATTAGCATTTCTAGAAAATATAAGTAATAATAAGCTGCAGCCCAGAATTCTGTTTGGCATTTAAAAACCTAAATAAGTAGTGGTGTAGAAAGTATTACTAGATGAAACACTAATTTCCTTTTTGCAAATGATGAGATTTTTTTTTTTACCCTGCTGATAATCGTAGTGCAATAATAGGCTCTCCAAATTCCTAATGTGCTCTATTTCTTTATAAAGATTGGAAATCTGTTATAGATTCAATTAAAGTACATGTCTGTATCATTATAATATATACAGTTCTTCAAAATTCCATACCTTTATAACAAGCAAGTGTAAGGGCACTTTCTTTGAATTCATTAGAGTGAGTGTTGATTCCAGCACCGTATTCCAGAAGTACTCTTGCCACCTCAACATGACCTGCACTGGCAGCCTCCATTAAGGGAGTATGTCCATTTTCATTATGATCTTCAATATTTGCTCCTGCTTTCAACAAGACTTTGACAATGTCAACAAATCCCCCTGCACAGGCATAAGTGAGTGCAGTGTTCCCTAAAAGAGAAAGAAACATCTAAGAGTTATATTTAACTCTTAATGTATTTTATATACCTACAATTTTAAAACATGTATATTTAGCAACATTTGCATTATTTTACTACCATAAATTATGTTTAGGTCTACAATTCTATACCCACTTGTTTGATAGTACCCTCCCCATTAATATCAATATACTCCTTAGCTTATTTACTTTCAATGTTTGGAAACTTTATTTTTTAAATTTATATTCACCCCATCTCACTGTCCAAAGCTGACTTTGGGCAACTTACAATAAAATCATAAATATAAAATTACTAGCAATGTTACAGTGGCAGTAGGGTAACCAATTTTGGAATAATAATTCCCAAAGTTATGTTGTGGCATGATAGCTTGCAATGAAATAAATAAAATAGATTTAAAAGTTGTCAAGCTATTAAATCAAGCGGAAGTTTTAGAACCTTGGACAATTAATCCCATAACTGGCCTCCCATCCAGTGCATCAGCACAAGTTTTCTTCCAATGCCAAATATGCTGTAATACTAGTTGAGCAATTTTCAACCAGAAAAATTGAGATAGAAAGAAACAAGGCCTTTCAATCATAGAACTATGAATGTACAGTCTACTTTTTCAGATCTTCAGAAGATATTTGTAGGTTGGATTTTTTGGGGGGGGGGGGAGAGAGGAGGTATCCTGGGGTTTCTTTCCAATTGGGAGGATGAACTTCCGGAACATACTGGAAGATCACTTTCAGAACAACCAGATCAATATGATCTGGACCGAAAGAAAAACAGAATGTTACAGGATTTTTTAAAAGTTTCATTCCCAAAATAGTGGGTCCTGCACATAACTAATATGATGCAAGGCCAAACAACATGAATCTTTAGAGATTAGCATTTCCATAAGTAAAATTTCCAATGAAGAAGAATTCTGGCCACAGAATTGATTATTATAGACACTATTCATATTTGAAAGGCAAGTCTTACAACTGATGACAATACAGTTATTCAACTATAAAGAACAGTCAAGCAAAAATGGCATTTTGATAACTGAAAAAATAATTTAATTCAACCTTTATTAACTTGTAGAAGGGCACAGTGTAGGATGTAATGCCCTCTTGTTTGTAACCTTGAAGACTAAAGTATTATGCTCCAACAATTTTGAAAACCTTACCTTTCATTAAGGAATGTTAATAAGTTAGAAAACATAAAGTAGTAAATTTTTTGTTCAAACAAATTCAGGTGAGATTGAAAAATACTGCAAATTTTCTTATAGAAAAATGTATAAATGTTCTTATATAGAAGATGTGAATCTTAGTCAAAATCAATAGGGATATGTATAATGTATAAACTCAAAATCTTTTTTACACTGGTAATTATTTTTTCTTTCTGCCCAAATACAAATTGAGTTAGAGCAAATAATATATGTGCAGGATGAAGGACAGTATATTTTCCTGCTAATTCTTTCTCTAGTATCAACTTAAATAAATCACCTTCTAGGAGGGTATTAAATTTCTGGAAGTATTCCAACATCAGTTAGAAACAAAGGGCAATCTTGCTCCAAGTACTACATGAAAAAAAAGGGCGTTGGTCTTACCCGAGACGCCTTTTCTCTGGGTGGTGGAGATAGCATCCAGGAATGGGTTAACTCCGTCTAAGATCCTATTGGACTGAGTCTGCAACTTTAACAACACGCCTCCTCCAGTCGTCCTTCCAGCTTGTGATGAAGAGATCGCTGCAGACTGACGTGGATTCTGAAAGCCGTGGTTCCGAAGGGCCCCAGGGCCGGATCTAAATCCGGGTGGGACTGGATGCTATCTCCACCACCCAGAGAAAAGGCGTCTCAGGTAAGACCAACGCCCTTTCTCCATAGTGGGTGGAGATAGCATCCAGGAATGGGACATACCAAAGCTTGGAAGTCCTCACGGGTGGGCAATCGTCCGGTCCTGGGCCCCCTCATCCGCATGCAACCTCTGTAGGACTCGTCTGCCAAAGGCTGCTTCGGCTGAGGCGAAGGTGTCCAGTTTGTAGTGACGGATGAATGGAGTCAAGGAAGACCAGGTTGCGGCTCTACAGACCTCCTCGATCGAGGCCTGAGTTGCCCAGGCCACAAAAGTCGCCGCACTCCTGGTGGAGTGAGCTGTAATATACCTAGGAGCAGGTAGAGACTGCTCATATGCTTTTGCTATACATGCCTTGATCCATCTGCCTATGGTGTTCGGGGTCACCCTGTTACCCAGTGTGCCTGGTTGAAATGACACAAACAGGGACTCAGTACGTCTAAGGTTGGAAGTCCTCTTTATATACATACCAAGCGCCTGTCTAACGTCTAATGTATGCCACTTCCGCTCTAGACGATGAACTGGTTGAGGACAGAAGTTTGGCAACACAAGTTCCTGGGCCCTATGGAACCAGGTATTTATTTTCGGGACAAAGGAAGGTCTTAAAACCACTCTGACACGGTGGAATACACAGAGATCTTGGCGAACGGACAAGGCCGCCAATTCTGACACCCTCCTAGCTGATGTGACTACTTTAAATGAAAGGTACCTGAGGCAGGCTACTTTAAACGAAAGGTACCTGAGGCAGGCTGTCTGTAAAGGTTCAAAGGGAGCTCCAGTAAGAACGTTGAGCACCTTGGACAGGTCCCAGGTCAGGTACCTGTGAACTACTGGAGGCTTGATGTTAATTGCCCCCCGTATGAATCGTGTGACCATGGGATGTTGCGCTAGGGAGTCCAAGGTCCCGATAGTCAGTACCGAGGAAAGGGCCGCTACCTGCCTCTTGATGGTTTTAGGGGCTAGGCCATTATCTAAACACTCTTGAAGGAAATCTAAAACCTGTGGTAGGGAAGCCTCTGTAGGAGTCTTCTCTTGGAACACCAAGAGCAAAATGTTCTCCACATGGAGTCATATATTCGAGTGGTACAGGGACGCCTGGATGCCTGAATGGTCCGGATGACCCTGGAGGAGAATTGTTCCCCGCTCAGGATGCTCCGCTCAATCTCCAGGCAGTCAGCTGGAACCACTGAGGGTCCAGGTGTTCCAGCGCCCCCTGGGAGAGGGAGATCCTGTCGTGCGGCAACCTCCAGGGTCGAGCCACTGACAGGCTCACTAGGTCCGCAAACCAAGGCCTCCTGGGCCAATGGGGAGCCAGGAGTAGGAGTTCCGCCTTCTCCTCCAGCATCTTTTGGATAACTCTCAGAGTTAACGGGAAGGGAGTCGTAGAGCAGTCCCGCCGGCCAAGGGGTGCGAAGGGCATCCATGCCCTCTGCTCCTGGTGTCGCGAACCTGGAGAAATAACGAGGTAGGTGAGTGTTGTCTGGGGTGGCAAACAAGTCTACTGTTGGGCATCCGAATCGATCTGTCAACTCCCGAAAGAGGGAGGGGTGCAGGCGCCACTCTGAGTGGTCGATGATGGTTCAGCTCAGGTGGTCCGCCTGCACATTTGCCACCCCGGATATGTGTTCTGCTCGAATGGACAACAGGTGAGACTCTGCCCAAAGACCCAGACGTTCCGTCTCCTGCATCAGGAGACGAGATCGGGGGGGCCCGATGATTTATATGGGCTTTGGCCGCTACGTTGTCTGTGAGGACGAGAATGTGTTTGTTGGACACCACTCTCTCGAAACTCAAGAGTGCCAGATGAATAGCTCTGAGCTTGAGCCAATTTATGTTGTGGCTCAAGTCTTGTTGAGTCCACTTTCCCTGCGCCATGAGGTTCTGCAGGTGCGCTCCCCAGCTGAACAGGCTGGCGTCGGTCATTAAGGTTAGTCGGTGGGGTTCCCTGAAGAGAGATCTCCATGCAATGGCCCGGGACATCTACCAGTTCAAAGACTGAGTTACAATGGGTGGCAGAGGTACCTTTGTCGACGAAGTGCTGGTTCCGGCCTTCTGATGAGGAAGAAGAAAATACTGCAGTTCCCTGCTGTGGAGGCGGGCCCACGGCACAATGAAAAAGGTGGAGACCATCTTCCCCAAAAGTTGAGATAGCTGGATCAGGGGTGCAGCTCGTTCCTCCCGTACGCACTCTGCCAGTTGAATCAGGCTGGTTTGTTGCTCTTGGGACAGGAAGATCATGCCCTCTACAGAGTCTATGATAGACCCCAAGTGGAGCAAGCGTGTCGGGACCAGGTGGCTTTTTGCCAGGTTGATAGAAAAACTGTGGTCCTGGAGGACCCAAATGGTAAACGCCAAGTCCTGCTCTGCCTGAGACGCCGATCTGGATTGGATGAGGACGTTGTCCAGGTAGCATTGGATTCTGATGGGTATGGACCGCAGATGGGCTGCAATCACTGCCAGCAATTTGGTGAATACCCAGGGGGGGGGCGAGGAAAGACCAAACGGGAGTGCCTGGTATTGATAATGCTTCCCCGCATAGAAGCGGAGGAACTGTTGGTGGTCGGGGTAGATGGGCACGTGTAGATATGCCTCTGTGAGATCCACCAATGTGAGGAAATCACCCTTCCGTATGCTCCCTAGGATGGTCTGGAGCGAATGCATTTTGAACCGTTGGTAGACAATGTGACGGTTCAATCGTTTGAGAATTGCCCTCCATCCCCCCGAGGCCTTGGGTACTATGAACAGGAGGGAATAAAACCCCTGTCCGCGTTGCTCCCCTGGAACCGGCTGGATCGCCTGAATGTCCAGGAGATGGTTTATGGCCGATTCCATGAGGAGCCGCTTTGCCGTGTCTTTCAACAGAGGGCACCTGATGAAGGACCTCGGGGGTGTGTGTGGAGAGTAATTCTAGGGAGAGGCCGAATTTTACCGTCTCCCTGATCCATGTGTCTGTGGTGACTTCGCCCCATTGGCTGGCAAAGAGGGCCAGTCGACCTCCAATGGGGCAGTCTGTTAAGTAGTCACCTCTGACGGCGGAAGGGACTATTTCCTCTATCCCGGAAGGACCTTTTCGGGGGAAAATGCTGTCCTCCTTTCCCTGCCCTGTCCTGTGGGGGGCACTGTCTGGAGGGGAATTGTTTAGGTGTTCTAGTGAATGCCGAACCGCCCTCTTGTCCCTGAGAGGATGGGCGACGAAAATAAGGGGGGAACGAAACTCCATCCTACTGGAGAGGGATGGAAAAATCTTTCATTTGTCCCTTGTCTCAAACAAAATGGGGTCAAGGGAATCCCCAATTTGACCCCCGAATAAGGGGCGGAAGCTAACTTCCATTTATGTTTGGCATCCGCCTGCTACTGGCGAAGCCATAAAAGGCGGCGAGAGGCCACCGACGCCGAAATGGATCTGGAAGAAAAGCGGGTCGCGTTTAACGTGGCGTCCACAGAGAATTCCAAGGCTGCCATGATCTTATTCATGTCCTGATGTGACCTAGAGTCCTCAGGAAGGATTCTCCCCTGCAGTTGCTTAAGCCATAGTAGGGAGGCCCGATTAAAGAAAGAGGCCGCCGTGGAGGCCTTTACTGCCCAGGCGGCCGCCTGGTGAGTTCTAAGGACTGCTCGAATCTCTTGTCCTCCGGCCGGAGGGCATCTTGAGGGGCATCAGCCAGGACCGAAGAGGAAGAAAGGGCTGCTATAGGAGTGTCAACAGTGGGAACTTCCAAGAGATTTGAAAGGTCCGGACCCATCTGATAGTAACGCCTATCCAGGTTATTGGGATTAGGTCCCGTCCCTGGAGAAGCCCACTGTCGCTGAACAACATCCAGGAAAAGCCTGGGGGAGGGGATGACCTCCTCTATTGTGGGTTCAGAAAATAGAGGGTTGGAGGAGTCCTGAAGACCCGGGACCTGGTCCTGTGGAGGCTGGCTGGGCCCCATTTTGGCGGCATTCCTGGCTTTAAATAACAAAGATCTGAAGACTGAGGGGCGAAAAAGACCCAAATGCGGGCTGATCCAGCATTAAGCCCTCGTCCTCAGATAATTCCTGCTTTCCATATGCGTCCTCTGCAGATAAAGAGGAATGACTAGGAGATGCCGTAGGATAGATCCCCTGGGGGGGTATATCTCTCCTACACCCTGGGGTTCCGGCTGGTAAGCGCAGGATCCGAGGGTTTCATGCCCTGTGGCGGATGCATGCCTCAAAGCCCTGTCTGATGGCCTCAGGTATGAGGGCTCCCAGATTTGCTGGGATAGAAGGCTCTGACTGGTCGCTAGATCGAAGGCCAGCAGCCGTAGGAGTAAAAGTAGCTGCAGCACGTACAGCGCTGTGCCTGGGAGACTGATCAAAGGGCATTTCAGAGGTCCCATATCCCGGAAGGCTGGCAAAAAATTCAGGGACATTGGGCATGAGGGAGGCTGAGGTAAATGGTTGGGCCTCCTCGCCATCTGGTGACCATGCCTGTGCATAGCAGTCATCTGGGACTTCGGGTAATAAGGATTCCTCCTGAACCTCAGGTTGGGGGGGTAGGCTGGATGGCCACTGGGTGAGAGCTGGGTTGATCCACAGAGGCTTGCACCCTTTCCCTTCTTTCTGCCTCCCTCTGTGCTTTCGCAATTGCCCTATCCAGGGCTCTTTGCCGTCTCTCTTTATCCCTCTTGGAGGCTTTAGAAGCCTTCTTAGACCTCCCACAATCACGAGACTCTGATGAATGCCTCTTTCTTGCAGGCCTCAATCCCGAGGAGCCTGAAACCTCAATGGAGGGAGGATGGGAGGTCCTTGCTTTTCCCGCCTTAGAAGAAGCGGTTTCCAAAATGGCGTCCGCCATATTGTCGGGCTGCTAGCAGACACACCCAGCCGGGTACTGCTGCTCTGAGGTGGGGGGGGGGAGCACGAGCCGAAGGCAGTAAAAATCTCTCCAATCGACCAGAGGAGCTGTAATAATGGCACTCACCCCCTGCTTAATTGAAGCAGCCAAAGGCGCAAAGCGCGAAATGGAGGGCCAGCTGCCGCGGAGCTAAGCTCGTGAGCGCTGCCTGAACTTGCCTCTGCTCCTGGTCCCAGGAGATTGGCAGCTGTCTGCTCTATGTGCAGAAGGGTCAGCTGACCGGAGCAAGCTCGCGGCGCTGTCCTGATCCAATGTTTCCACTAGCAGGATCGCCGCCACACAGCCTTCAGCGGGCTTGGGCAAGCGCCCTTCACGCTGGAACGAAGCGCTTGTCAGACTGCCGTCAAGCGGCCTTCGGCGGGTTCGGGAAAGCCCTTCACGCCGGCAGGGAAAGTTCAGCAATCGCCGCCACGCGGCCCTCAGCAGTATCGGGCGAAGCCCTTCACGCTGGTAGGGAAATCCCCAAATCGCTGCCACGCGGCCTTCAGCAGTTTTGGGCAAGCCCTTCTCGCTGGAAAACTGTTTTCCTGTTGAATTCTTGCCAAATAGTAGGTGGAATTAGAATTCAGGAATGGGAACCACTAAGACACGTCTAGTCCTTAAGATCGACTGAGTCTAAAAGCTGGAAGGACCGGAGGAGGCGTTAAAGTTGCAGACTTAGTCCAATAGGATCTTAGACGGAGTTAACCCATTCCTGGATGCTATCTCCACCCACTATGGAGAATTTATGGAGTCTATTTTAAATAAATAATGTCCCGATAATAAAAAGTAACCTATGTTTTGAAAAAGTTTTCAATTTCTTCATTGATATACTGTCTCTGATTGAATTGACAGAAATATTAAAATGCAGTTAATGCATTTTAATATATGTCTTTATTCCTCAGTTCCAAGCAAACTATGCCATGTCTACACTTGAAAATTGTTTCTTAGATCTGGAAATTATTCAAATGATTCATAATCAGACCAATTTAATATTGGATTTAACAAACCTCAATGGATCCATTTATCTTTTCTCAAAATGTGTGATGCTGTTTTTCAAATATTTTAGATAATACTAACTTAAATTCTTCTTCAACTTTTATCTGAAGTTATTTTTTAAAACACCGATGACAAGTTATTTCTCATGTTTAGTATTACTTTTTAAAATATGACTATATTTGTAGCAGAAATCTAATACAAACCTGCAAATAGGAAACTGCGACTTGCACCCAAAATTAATTGTTTCTCATTTATTTTATAAAACCTTACCTGTAGATGACTGGGCATTCACATCAGCACAATGAACAAGGAGCAGTTTTACAATGTCCACATAGCCTCCACTGGCTGCTGCCATGAGAGGAGTTATATCTCCTTTATTCCCTCTGTCTTCAACATTTGCATGCATGGCGAGCAACACCTGCACAAATTAAACATGTTAGCCTTATTTCTTTCCTGCTATTCTCAAAGCTTTAACTATTTTCTAAATGATTCAAAAGAATCAGAAATTTAACTACAAAAAAAGGTTGTAAGACATCAGCTCTGTGCTGGTCATTTGCACAATAGTCTTTGTCTGCGCAGATAACTTTTCAGGTTATGATTTAGTTATTTATCTACATTACTTATAGCCTATTCAATCCCAAAGGACACTGGACAAAATGAAACAAAACAAAAACAATGTAAAAATAATGTCATGATCAAAATCTCCAGATACTCTCAATCAGCAGGGGCTGAAGACTGAATGAAATAATACAGATTTTAACTTATTTTCAGATTGCAAGTACTTCTGGAGAAGGAGTCTTCCACAAAGTGGCAGGGCCTATCATCTTATCCATGCCCCATGTATCTCAAAAGGAGGATAGACTCTGAATAAGTCTTCTCTAAAATTGGAGTGGACAGGCAGGTTCAATTCTGGCAATCATTGTCCAAAATATTCCAGAACTGCACTTGTATATAGCTTTAAAAGTAACCACCAGCTCTTTGTATTAGATTCAAAATCCTACTGGCAATCAATGCAGCAACTTTAATATAAATGTTATTCTGCACTCCGGTGGCTGCCCCTTCAGCAATCTAGCTACACTTGCACCAAAAAGTCTAGAAAACGTGTGGAAAACTCTACTCACTTGTGCCAATTCATAATATCCAGCTGAACAAGCCAAGCAAAGTAAACTCTCTCCTTCTTCTGTATGTTCATTTACACTTCTTCCTTCATCAAGCAATTTACGAACAGCATTTACATCCCCATCAGAACAAGCTTCTGCCAAACTGCGACTAGAAGATATATTTTTAATAAAATTGTATAAAATTAGTCACTGTTAATCTTAATTTAAGAACAGCTGATATGTTTAAGAAATTGGTTAATGAAACATTTAAAAAAAGGCTTAGTAACCTAGCAACTATTAGCTCAGACAATGTTTTCCCATCCAAAATAGAATTGTGCCTCATTTCATACTATTCCACCCCCAACCCCCCCCAAAAAGTATCTAAACTGGGGAAGAATAAGACTATCCAACAATCATATATGTGAGATTTATATTTCTACACATCATTCAGAATGCTCTAGTTCAAAGGTATTTGAACAGAAAGCTTTATTTCTAGCTCATTCTGTTAACTTCATGAAAGTAAGTTACTGTTTTTTCACTCTCAGGGGAAGAAAATATCTTGCAATGGAAGAGTAATGCAAATGCACATAACACAATTTAAAAAACAAATGTTACTAGTAAGCAGGTTAAATAAAATAAAGGGTGTTGTTTATTAAATCCGAATTTTAAATTTACATGATTTTTTTCTTAAAATATTTTGTAAAAAATGTATAAAATATAATATACAGTTCTAAAGTACCTGCTAATTACATTTTATTATGCTTCCTAAAATGGAGAGAAGTTGACAGATTTGCTTACTGACTCTTTCTAAAAGTGCAAAGTCAATATGAAGACTTTAAGCTGGGAGAGCTGATGTAGGTAAGGAGGAAGGGTTTCTCAACCCACCCCTCCTCACAGGGTTGTTGTGGGGAAAATAGGAGGAAGGAGGTGTGTTGATATGTTCGCTGCCTTAAATCATTTGTAAAAATAATAAAGGAGGGATACAAATAAATAAATGCAAGGGCTAGGAGAGGGAAATAGAAAGTGAAGTTATACCTAAGCAGAACAAAATTGAGCAATAAATTTCTTCTCCTGAAATGTACTTTCCTTCCTAAAACTTAATCATGGCAGCAGGAAATAAAATATTCAATTTGGGAATATTTTAATTAATACTTGTATGGCTTGGAAGCACACAAAATATATATGATATAACAAAAAAAGATTAAGCTTGGGGTTCTTAATGAAGAATAAGAATTTAGAAAGTAAATATCAAATGCACAAGTATAGAAGAGAAAAGAACTGACTTAATAAGATTACTTGTGAACAAAAGCATGGAACTAACTGTATCAATGTTAATGTAATTCCAAAATCAAAGGAAATGATTATTTTATTTTAATTCCAGATTGGTCAAACATCATTCCGTGCACTTTATCTAATTCTTTGCACAATTAAGACATATTATATAGCAGGTTCAGAGGAAGGTAATAAAGATGATCAGTGGACTAGAAACAAAGTCCTATGAGGAGAAACAGAAAGAATTTGGAATGTATAACTGTTAGAAAAAGGCTGAGAAAAATATTTTTGTTTGCCTTCAAATGATGTCATATGATGATTAACACTATCACTCCAAGATGCAAGATGTGGTTTAGTGGATTTGAATTATTGAAAGGAAGATTTCAATTAAATGTTAAAAAAGTTTTCCAACAGTAAGAGAAGGTCAGAAGTACAGGTCGTCCTTGACTTACAACAGTTCATTAAGTGACGATTTAAAATTACAATGGCACTGAAAAAAGTGAGTTATGACCATTTTTCACACTGAGAATCCCCATGGTCATGTGATTTACATTCAGTTCCTTGATAACTGATTCACATTTATGACGGTTGCAATGTCCAGGGTCATGTGATCTCATTTTTGAACCTTCTGACAAAGAGTCAATGGGGAAACCAGATTCATTTAACAACCGTGTTACTAATTTAACAACTGCAGTGATTCACTTAACAAATGTGGCAAGAAAAGTCATAAAAAGGGGCAAAACTCACTTAACTGTTTTTTCACTTAACAACATAAATTTTGAGCTCAATTGTGGTCGTAAGTTGAGGACTACCTGTATAACCAATTTCCTAAGGAGCTGGAGAGCTTCCCTTTGCTAAATGTGCTCAACCAGAAGCTAAATAGCCACCTGCTATAACCTCGCTTTTAGATGAATTTCTCAAATTACTCAAATTCTCTTGTTTGAATGAAAGAAAGTTATAAGATTATAGCAGCTTAATAATTAAAATCAGCAGCTATTTAAACAGTGTATGCAGTCAGTAATAGTAAAAAATATATTAACTACATTGACTTCTTTTCCTAGGTGGAATTATCTTCAAAATACAAAATACTGATGACTGTCCGCTTGCATAATTGTACTATCTACTGTATAATTTCAAGAGTTCTTTAATAACAGTGTTCCTATCACATTATTGCAAAAAGAAAAGTAGTTAAATTGTGTACATTTGTTTTACAATTTATGTCAAAAACACATATGCATTAAAAAAAAACACCAAAACATTACACAGAAGAAATAACAACTGAAGAGTTAGGAAGAAATAAATTAGGTAAGTAAAGATGAGATCTTTTTTCATAATTGCTACTGTGGCAGTGTGAGAACCTACAACTGTAATTATGAAATAAGCATACAATTCTGGAATAAATCTTCTGCATAGGCCGAAACTATAAACATGACCCAGAGACCCCTAAGTCAGTTTATAATTCTAGTTATACTTCTGAAATTCAAATCTAGATATCTGTCTTAGTTCTAAGTTGCTGAACACAAAACCATAAGTTACAAGATATTCTAAACTTTGAACTATTGTATCACAAATGCTACTTTTCCCCATCAAACACATAAGCAAACAAACAAACAAACAAATAAATAAATGTGCATACTTGTCCACTTGTCCTGCATTGTGATTGTTCTCTGCTCTCATCCGTGTCAGTGCAGCAGCAGCTTCATCCAATGCACAGCTGACAGAAGAAGTCAATCTTCGGAGCACCTCAGGATCTGCGAAGGCTTTACCATCGGCAGTGGACAATTTACCAATCCCTTCAAGCGTACGTGTGTTCATCAATCAGATTAGTATGAAAGCCACACAAAAAATGCAGAGACACTATTTTAGACTTCAACCACATGCATTATTAGTTAGCATCAGTAGCAAACATGCCAAAGAACTAAATGTTCAATTGTTTAAATATATTATTTAAAAAACCACTAAAGCTGGCTAAGACAATCTTCACTGCATATAATTCTAGCTGCTACATTTATGGAAAACCTAGACCTGAAGACCCAAAGGTGCTTTTTCAAGAGGCAACTGGACTTTCTGATAACCAGAAAGTCCAGCTGCCTCAAAAAAGCACCTCTGGGACCACCATGACCTGGATGACTGAGAATCTCCATAGACATCTAGTCCTAAGGAGTCAAATAAAGAAGGAAAAGGGCTGTGTCATGGAATGTAAAGCTTCAATTATTTTTTTAACTACAGTTTCCCCAAATTTTCAGGTAGTACAAAGACTGGTGAGGATTTAAATTAAAAGTTGTTTGCATGCACCTATATAAATTAATCCATTTCCTAGAAGTTTAAGATGATTAGAACTATTTTAGATCACTATGGATGCAGAATTAGCCATACTTACAGTGAATGCTAGAAATTAATGTGATTTTATGTAGTAATTAATTACAAAAACCTGAGGATAATTAATTTTGGATCCATTTTTTTGCAGTACAACATGTTAGCTATTTTCCTTTATCCCTTACCCCTCTTAATTGATACATTTATTTCATTCATACATGTACCACTATTAAAAGTTTTCCACTGTACAGAAATATAGATTTTACATCTTTCTAATGCAAATTTTATTTATTTTATACTTAACAATTACAACTTCTTTCAGATTTGTTTAAAAATTAAATGTTTTTAATTTTCCCTTGGTCCCAGTAGATCATCTCATAATAAAAGGAACTTTTCAAGAAAGATACTACCACAGGAAAAGAATTCATTGTGTCACTGAGATGCCTGAACTTATATCTCACAAGGGATCCAGACCAAATTTTTATATAAGAATTGTACTAAATTTCAAGCTGCCCTAGAGCAAGAATATTTTTAAACATTCAAACAATGATATGAAGTATGCTGGCAATTATTTATTTATACACAGAAACCTTGTTAGGATCAAAACTAGAATCTATCTCTAGCAAATCAAAGTCTATGGTAAGGAATGCATGCATATGACTCATAAAATAAAATGTTTGGAGCCAAAGTTAATATTCTTTTTATTTCGCACCTCTTTCAGCCAATTGGCAAGCAATGGCAACATACCCTGAATCCTCCTAATACCCCACATTTCCTTCTAGTCCATACTACTAGCATGTTATCAAGTTAGCTATCAAATCTGGAAGAAATTCCAATGTATATAGAAAATATTGAACAGAGAGGTCTGCATAACTGTGTCATCTCTTTTTCTAGGTGTACAGAATCTGCTAAGCTTGAAAAATCCATTTAAAATGTCCTGAATTAGATCAATGTATTTGATGTTCATTCTACCTTGCTTCATTCATTCATTGAAATCTTGAAATTAGAGAAAGTGCACTAGCCAATAAAACAGTGGGTAAAGATTCTATCATTGTTGCCATTGACTGAAATTAGCTCAGAAAAGGATGGGGAAGGATTCAACAAAAATCAGCTAAGTATAATTGTTGCCTTGTCTGATTTACCGTGTTTCTCCAAAAAGAAGGCCGGGTCTTATTTTCTTTTGACCCCCCCCCCAAAAAACGGCTAGGCCTTCTTTTTGGACGGTTCTAATTATTGACTAACCTCACAGGGGTGGCACTGACAGCCCCGCCCAGCAGGAGTCCGCTGCTGGCCCACTTCTTCTGCTGCTGCTTGCCGCCACTCGCACGCATCACCCCAGCCTTCGTTTTGCCTTCAGCTGCCTGCAGGAAGGCATCTGCAGCTGACCTATTATCAGCTGCAGAGGGCTTTCTGGAAGGCATCTGCAGCCGATAACAGAGCTCCGGGTTGATCTGGAGCTCTGTTTATTGGCTGTAGATGCCTTCCGGAAAGTCCTCGGCAGCTGATAAGAGATCGGCTGCAGATGCCTTCTGGCAGGCATCTGAAGGCGAAACGGAGGCCAGGGTAATGCGTGCGAGTGGCGGCAAGCGGCTGCAGAAGAAGCGGCCGCAGAAGGCAAGGCAGGTGTCGGGGTGTGCGAGGCCTGGTAGGGCAGCTCCACCCTCCCCATCCCCACCCTAGCTTATTTTTTACCTGTGTGCCTCGCCCCACCTCCTGCACCCCGGGGGTAATTAGGGCTAATTTTGTGGGTGGGGCTTAATTTGATCGCATGCGCTCAAAAATGTGATAGGGCTTCTTTTCAAGGTGGGTTGTCTTTTTGAAGTAACACGGTACTATTTTTTTAAAAACCCTATGCTCCTATGGATCATAGCATAATTTTGCCACTACATGTAGGCAATATAATTGTTAAGAGTACTAGGGAGCTATATATAACCTATAGATTGCCCATTACTTCTCTCAGTCCTGGAAATACATCCAACCAAAAGAAAAAATGAAACATTATCAATATACTACAATTATTATGATATATATTAATAATGTAGCATGAGTCTGACGGAGGTTATACCTCTTCTACCTCCTCAAGTTTTTTTTAATAACTAACTCAAGGTGGTAAACATACCTAATACTCTTCTTTCCTCTTCACAACCCTGTGAGATGGATTGGGCTGAGAGAGTGACTGCCCACAAGTTACCTGCTATCTTTCATGCCTAAAGTGAGACTAGAATTCACAATTTCCTGGTTTTTAGCCTGGTGCCTTAACACTAAATCTATGTGGCTTTCTGTATTTCCTGTAATAAACCTTTCTGTTAAAATTAGAAAAAAAAAAATCTTCACTAATCCTTACTCATCAGATTTCCATTGTATTCCTTTTATTTGGGGGTTGGGCTGCCTTAATTAAGGGTGTAACATATGTTACTGTAGTTTTATTTATTAAATTTTTATCTCACATTTATTACTTTATAAGTAACTCAAGGCAGAAAACATACCTAAACTTCTTCCTCCTATTTTTCACCCAACAACAACCCTGTGAGGTGGGTTGGGCTGAGACACAGTAATTGACTGGCCCAAAGTCACCCAACCAGCTTTCTTGCTTAAGGTAGGTATAGAACTCACATTCTTCTGGTTTCTAGTCCAGCATCCACCACTACACCACACTGGCTTTTAATCTTTGAATATTGTTCAGTCAGAGCAATATAGAGCTGTGAGATGGGCAGCTCTATAAAACACATGTGTTAACACATATATATAAAATCCAATTCTCTCTCTCTGACTGAACACCAGATATATGTCCCCATAACTCAGCGGTTCTCAACCTGTGGGTCGCGACCCCTTTGGGGGTCGAACGACCATTTCACAGGGGTTGCCGCGCGCGTTAGCCCGCCATCTTGGTGCCACCGTCACTTGCAGGGGTGAAATGCTCCCGGTTCGGCCGTGCCTGCGGGTCGCCGGACAGCCGGTAGCTACAGAAGCGGAAGACTTCGCCCACCCGCCCGGACGCCGCCATTTGGGTTCTTTTACCCTCTGCACATGCGCAGAACGCTTTGCGCATGCGCAGAGGGTAAAAGAACCCAAATGGCGGCATCTGGGCGAAGTCTCCCGCTTCCGTTGCTATCAGCTGTTCGGTGACGCGCAGGCAAGCCCGAACTGGGAGCATTTCGCCCCTGGTGCCACGCCCCCTTTGTCACCTCATCCTGCGCGGGGAGGGGGCGGGGTGGGGGTCATGGCGGCGGCGGGGGGGTCGCGGCATTAGAAAGGTTGAGAACCACTGCCATAACTGGTAGTAGAAAGAAGTATTTCCCACAAAGTATGCAATCTTTATAAATTATAGCAACATATCTTCTTTTCTCCACCCCTTGAGCCTAGATTGGTACTGGACTAAGAACTTAAATGGTCAAGCTTTGTTTAAATTAGATAAATTTAATAAACTGTTAAATTAATGGAACAATGCTTTTCTAAATATGTATATTTTTCCAAACAACTCTGCCACAATCTGCTATAATTTTAAAGGAATGGGTCGTTGGTCTTACCTGATATGCTCCTTCTCGGTGTGCTGAGAGAGAATCCAAAGAATGCATTAACTCCGCCTTTCTGCCCAGAGACTGAGTCCTTTTAAACTTTGTAGCCACGCCTCTCTTGACTGTCCCCCAGTTTTGATGAAGGCGTAGTGGTTGACATGACGCATTACTGATCCTGTTATCCACTCCTGGACTCTGGACCAGACGGTTGCCAGGGTGGGGTTGGATTCTCTCTCAGCACACTGAGAAGGAGCGTATCAGGTAAGACCAATGCCCCTTCTCCAGTGTGCTGAGCAGAGAATCCAAAGAATGGGACATACCAAAGCTGGCTTGTCCTAAGGGTGGGCCGCGATCTGGTCCCAAGTGTCCAGGTCTGAGTGTACCTTTTGGAGAACCCGTCTGCTGAAGGCCACTTCAGCCGAAGCAAAAGTGTCCAACTTGTAGTGTCTGATGAATGGGGACAGTGAGGACCAAGTTGCTGCCCTACAGACTTCCTCGAGAGAGGCCTGTGTCGCCCATGCCACTGTAGTGGCCGTGCTCCTGGTAGAGTGGGCAGTCACTCGCCGGGGCAACGGAAGAGCATAAAGCTCATATGCTTTGGCGATGCATGCCCTTATCCACCGACCAACTGTCGATGCCATAACCTTGTTACCCAGCGTAGAAGGCTGGAATGACATGAATAGAGATTCTGTTTTCCTAAAAGGAGCTGTTCTTTTGATGTAGATGCGGAGGGCCCTCCTGACGTCCAAGGTATGCCACTTCTTTTCCAGGGCATGAGTCGGGCCCGGACAGAAGTCGGGCAAAATGATGTCCTGTGGAACAAGGAATTGACCTTGGGGAGAAAGGAGGGATCCAGCCGTAGAACCACCCTGTTTGAATGGAATACACACAGCCCCCCCCCCTTATGGAGAGGGCCGCCAGCTCCGAAATTCATCTAGCCGAGGTAATAGCCATAAGGAAAGCTACCTTGCAGGTTAGAAAACGCAGGCTGGCTGTTTTTAACGGCTTGAAGGGAGCCAAGGAGAGTGCCTGCAGGACCTTGGGCAAGTCCCAGGTGGGATACCTGTGTACCACCGGAGGCTTTAAGTTGGTTGCTCCCTTAATGAAGTTACGTACAATAGGATGATGTGTGAGGGACTCCAAATCCCCACATGACAACACCGACGACAGAGCTGCCACCTGTCTGCGTATAGTGTTGGGGGATAGGTCCTTGTCCAGCCCGTACTGGAGGAATTCCAGGATCTGGGCAACGGATACAGAGGTGGGATTAATGTTGTTCTTGGAACACCAGCTATGGAAGGTCTTCCAAGTCGAGTCATAGATTCTGTTGGTTGATGGTCTCCTACAGGCCTGGATTGTCCGGAACACCCTGGTAGAGAAATTGCCTTGTCTCAGAACCCTCCGCTCAAATGCCATACGGTCAGTTGAAGCCATTGCAGTTCTGGGTGGGCTAGAGACTCCTGACTGAGGGATATTCTGTCCTGAGGAATCCTCCATGGCCTGGATACGGACAGACTGACCAGATCTGCAAACCACGGTCTGGGCCAGTGTGGGCCCAGTAGCAATACCTCTGCCTTCTCCGCCAACACCCTCCTGATTACCCCTGGGATCAGGGGAAGAGGGGGAAAGGCGTATAAGAGACCTCAAGGCCACGGAGTGCAGAGTGCATTGGTTCCCTCTGCCCCCGGTGTTGCGAACTTGGAGTAAAACCTTGGCAAGTGACTGTTTAACGGGGTAGCGAACAGGTCCAGGACTGGGGTCCCGAACCGTTCTGACAGTTCCATGATCAGATCTGGATGAAGGCACCACTCCGAGTGGTTGACTATGGTCCTGCTGAGCCAATCCGCTTGTACATTCGTTGTCCCCGAGATGTGTTCCGCCCTGATGGAGAGAAGATGCTTCTCTGCCCAGAGACCCAATTTCTCTGCCTCTCGCATGAGGGGTCTGGAATGGGTGCCCCCTTGATGATTGATATGGGCCTTTGCGGCTACGTTGTCCGTCAGGATGAGAACGTGATGGCCAGAGATCTTGTCCTGGAACGATATGAGAGCCAGATGGACTGCCTTGAGCTCCAGCCAGTTGATTTTGTTCGTCAGATCGTCCTGTGACCACTGTCCCTGTGCCATCTGTGATTGAAAGTGAGCACCCCAGCCGAAGAGGCTGGCGTTTGTGGTGATATTAAGATGGCTGGACTCCTTGAAGCCGCATCCCTTTGTCATGGCCCGGGATGTCCACCACTGGAAGGACTGGAGTACCCTGTGTGGGACCCGAACCTTGGTGGGGGAGTTGCTCTTGCTCTTTGGTAGGGTAGGAGGAACCACTGCAAGGTACTGGTGTGTAGGCGTGCCCAGGGAACGACTGCGATGCAAGATACCATCTTGCCCAGGAGCTGTGAGAGGAGGGCCAGTGGAACTGACCGGATTGTTTGGATCCGATTCGCCAATGCTTTTATGCTGTCCTGACGCTCCTGTGATAGGTAGACCTCGCATAATGAGGTGTCTATGATTGCCCACAGGTGTGGTAAACAGGTGGAAGGAGTCAGGTGATTCTTCTCGTAATTGATGGAAAATCCGTGATCCTGAAGGACCTGAATTGTGACTTGCAGGTCCTCTGTCGCCCAAAGGTGGGAGGAGGACTGGATTAAGATGTTGTCCAGGTAACACTGGACGCGGATTGGGATCGCCCTGAGGTGGGCTGCCAGTGCCGCCAGTATTTTGGTGAAAACCCTGGGTGATGAAGACAGAATGAATGGTAAGGCTCTGTACTGATAATGCCATCCCGCGTAGTAGAACCGGAGGAACCGACAGTGGGACGGTAGAATAGGTATGTGGAGGTATGCCTCCGTCAGATCTATGTTGCCCTCCCAGATGCTCTCCAGGATGGACTGGAGAGACTGCATCTTGAACCTCTTGTAGATCAGATGGTCGTTTACCTTTTTAGGTCCAGAATTGCTCCCCAACCCCCCGAGGATTTTGGTACTACGCATAGGATGGAGTAGAATCCCTGTCCCTGTTGGTCCGCCAGAACCGGCTGGATAGCCTGAATGTCCAGTAGGCCTCCATGAGACCCCTTTTTGTGTTGTTTCTTGGTATGGGGCAACATATGAAGAATCTCGGGGGGGGGGGAGAAATTCGAGTGTGAGGCCTAGTCTCACTGTGTTTAGGACCCAGGTGTCTGTCATGGTTGACTCCCATTGATTTGTGAATAGCCCTAGGCAGCCACCAATGGGAGGGTTGGACCTGGGGACATTTGTAGCGACGGAGGGGTTGATCTCCAGAGCCACGAAATGGTCTCTTGTTCTGGAATTGTTGTTTGTTTCTATCTCGAAATCCGGTTCTATCCGTCTGGCGATCAGCTCTGTGGGGGTACATCCTCTGGGAATAGCCCAATCCTGTGTCTGTTGGCAAAAGGAAGGCCTGCGAAAATAAGACGAGGGGCGTCGTTCCGCTCGCCTGTATAGGGAAGGCAGGATCTTTCTCCTGTCCTTGGTTTCCACCAAAATGGGCTCCATGGCCTCTCCAATTTTGACCCCCTTGAAGGGTGCAGAGGGTAGCCTCCATTTGTATTTTGCATCCGTCTGCCAGTGGCGAAACCACAGCAGATGGTGGGCCGTTACCGTGATGCAATAGCTCTGGAAGTGAACTTGGTTGCATCTAGGGTGGCATCAGCCGAAAATTACATCACCACTATCAACTTGTTGATGTCCTGTTGGAGGCGTTGGTCATCAGGTGAAGCTCTCGCTTGCGTCTGGCAAAGCCAGAGTAAGGAGACTCTATTGAAGAAGGAATCGGTAGTTGCTGCCGCCGCCTGGTGAGTCCTGCGAAGGTTTTCAGCCCTTTTATCTTCTGTTTTCAGAGCGTCTGCCGTGTGTTGAGACAGGAGAATAGAAGACGTTAAGGCTGCCACAGGCCCGTCTACCGTTGGTAATTGTAGCTTCTCAGCGAATTCTGGAGCTACATTATAAAATCTGTCATTCCCACTTGGGTTGGCGTAGGTTTCTGGGTGAACCCATTGCCTCCGGACCACGTCCCGGAACAATTGGGGTGAAGGGGTGTCCTCACTCTCCACTGTTGGCTCTGTAAATAGGTCATTTGGGTCTGGTAAGCCCAATGCTGGCTCTGATGTACTTGGCTCAGCTCCCATGTGGGCTGTGGTCTTGGCTTTAAACAGGAGGGATTTAAAGAGGGCTGGGTGAAAAAGCCCTGTAAAAGCTGGGGGAGGGGGTCAGGAACTAACCCTTCATCCTCTGAGAGCACTAGTTCTCTCTGGTCTTCCTCTCCTGAAAGCCAATCCTTACTCTGTAGGGATGAAGTTGGAGAGTGAGGTTCCCTAAGGTTCGCCAAGTCTGCATGAACCGGAGATTTCAGGTGTTGACTATGCTCTGGGGATGAGTCTGATGCCACTGAGTCAGCTTGGTTTCCTTGCTACAATGCTGCAGCAATCCCCTGCGTTATGGAGATAAGAAGTTTAATTTGCTCAGAAATCTCCGGGCCTCGGTTCTCCCCTGGGCGGAGCCCCGCCGCTGTGGGGGTAAATGTTGCCTCTGGGGCAGATTGCCTCTGTTTTAAAATACGCTCCCAATGCCTCTCTGCTGGCAGTCTGTTTGACTATGGTGCAAAGGGATCCTCCTTGCTGCCTCTTATAAAAGGTAGCTGTGGAGATTGTTCTCTGGCGCCCTCTGGCGACTGAGTATGGGAGCTCAGAGTCTCTTGTTTCCTGATTGGGTCAGGCAATGAATGGGCAGTGATGGAATCGCTCCCGGGAAGATCTGTCTACCTCCGTCGCTCAGCTTGCCTCTCAGCCTTGGAGATCTCTTTCTCCAGAGCTTTTTGGCGTCTCCGGGCATCTCTTTCCCCAGCCTTAAAGGCTTTTCTGGGATGCAAGGCCTTTGCCCTTTATTCGGGCAGCCACTCTTCTACTGGCCGCTCATGATGCTGAGGGAACTTTCTGTTTAATATGGGGCTGTACTGGGGCCCCCCTCTCTTCCCCACTCACGTGAGCCACCTCCTGGTTCTCTGAGGCAGCAGTATCCTCCATCCTTTGTTTCTCCTGCTGAATTGGAGGCTTTCCCGACCCCTGCTGGGGAAGCGCCAGGGCATCTGCTGCTGAAAAGCGCACCAAACCTCGGCTCTGTTTGAATGAGGCAGAAGATGGCGGGGGCACTGGGCGGAACAAAGCCGCCAGCCACGTTGTTCTACGGCTATGCTGAATGGATCTTAGTCATTGCGGCGGCTGTGCCGATCAAACGGGGTAGCCAGCTGAGTCGTTGGGGCAGCTTTGATCGCTGCTGCGGCAGTATCGCTCGCTTGCAAGCCGCTCCGTTTGCCAAAAAACAGCTGACGGGAGCTGCTCCACTCTCCCGCTGGCCAGCTGATTGCCTAGGCAGCTGTAATGCTCACCCAAAATCTGCGCTGTGTTGCTCGACCGAAAACACGCTGTTGCCAAAAACCAGCTGACTTGTTAACTCTGAGCCGCTCTAACGCCAAACAGCTGATTGCTGCGGCGGCTGTATTGCTTGCCCAAAAACCTCAGCGCTGCTGAAAAACCACTGAGAATCCAAAGAATTTAACTGTGCCTTTTTGCTCTGAAGAGCTCTTCTTAAATGCGTCTCTCTTGGGCTAAGACTGAGTCAAAACTGGGGGACAGTCGTGGCTACAAAGTTTAAAAGGACTCAGTCTCTGGGCAGAAAGGCGGAGTTAACCCATTCTTTTGATTCTCTGCTCAGCACACTGGAGAAATTTATGTTCATCGCTTTTCAGGCATGCAAAGCCTAGCATGAGACTAGAGTTCAGAAACTTCAACCATTTTTGCAAGTACAAGGATAATGTATGCATTTGAGTGGCAAAGCTCTATAAATAATTTGAATTTAACATTATGAAGATATTTAAACTGTTATATGTGCTTTTTAAACACACACGCACACATATATATATAAACTTTAAAAGTTCTTAAAATTTTAAATATTTTTGTTATTTCATTTAGATTTCAGCTTTTCAGCTCTAAGCTACTCAAAACAATTAACAGTTAAAAATGCATATCTAAAACATTTAAATACAGAAACATGAGCTAAACAATCCATCAATTCTTTATCACAGAAATTTTTAGAATTTGGAAATTTGGAATCTTTGAAAAAGTGTAACAGGTGACATGATTTTCAAAAAGGCTTGACCCAACAGCATTTTATAAAGTGGCAAACTGACAAGGATTAAACAGAACATGCAGTACCTAAACAAGGCAAAAGTGGCGTTTCAACCCAAATCACAACTCATAGTAATCTATTTTTTTTTTTTGAATCATCTGAACTCACCTCCCCGCATTCCCTCCTTCTCTTACAAGCATCTCCCAGGCACAAAAAATCAACTATGTTAACCACTTCTGTTTCAGGTTCACATTCCTATTGTTTTCCAAAATCCACCTGTCCCTCATTCTTATTATTGTGACTCACATTTACCACCTTATTTCCTTATCAGCCCACCCAATCCCTCTATGCATTTCCTTACTGCCATCCAGTTGGCTTTTAATAGGTAGAGACAGTAAAAACTGTCACTTTCCTTTCTATGCACATAAGAACTCTTTATTTCTTAAAACCATTAAGAGTTAGAATGGATCTTAAAGCTTTAAAGCTTAAAGCTCCTCTTTTCCAGCTACCAGATTTAGATGTTTTGAAAAGTATCTTAATATGCAGGTATGCACATGAGAAGTTTTATCCATTCTTATACAGCCCCAAGCCTTTTAGAACCTTAAAAATAAGAACTACCAGTTATAAAATGACACTCCATTTTTGCAGGCATATCTTAAGAGGAGTCACATGTTGAGTAGTTGGTCCATTCAACAAGCAGATTATGGCATTCTAAACAAGTGAAACTAGAATTGGGTGTGTATGACATTCTTGATGTTATTGAACTACAATTCTCAGCAGTTCCTATTAGTATGGTTAATTCTGAATAATATTGAGAGTGGAAGTTCAGCAGCATCAGGAGAACCACAAGTTCTTCAACTCTTCATTAGTTTCCAGAAACTTTTCAAAGGCAGCTCACTTCAAAAGTACACTTCAATAACACTTCAAAAATACACTTCTGATATAATTAAAGCATGACAACCATAAATGAAAATGAATACTCTATACCATGGGTCCCCAACCACCGGTCCATGGACCGGCACCGGTCCACTGCATGCCAGAAACTGGGCCGCGTAAACAAGCAAAGCCCCATCTGCAGGATCTAGGCAGCATGCAAAACCACGCCCCCTCCGGTCCACGGAAAAACCTGTCTCCACAGAACCAGTCCCTGATGCCCGAAAGGTTGGGGGCCACTGCTCTATATGAATAATTAACATATTAAGAATAGATGTACTGTACAGGTAGTACTCTCTTAATGACAACTGGAATTTCTATTGCTAATGAATGCTGTCATAAAGTGTGATGTCATGAGATGGCACCACTGTGACAATTCTGATGTTACCATCATTAAGCAAGGAACTCACATAATCGCAACTTCTGACTTGATGACTGTTAATTTTATGTTATATTTCTGTAATAGAATTGTCAGTATTGTCACTAAGTGGTGACACCATGCTTTATGATAGCATAAATAAAATAGAATAAAAAGAGTTGGAAAGGGAGCTTGGAGGTCTTCTAATCCAACTCCTTTCTCAAGCAGGATCAGACCATTTCAGACAAATGGCTGTCCAATCTATTCTTAAAAATCTCCAATGATGGAGGAGGAACTTTCCAATTCCTCCTTTGCAATATGAACAAATTGGACGTTGGTCTTACCTGAACGTCCTTTCTCAGCGCGCTGCGGGAGAATCCAAGCGTGGGTTGATCTCTATCTATTTGCCAGAGACTGAGTGTTGATTTCCTCCTCTCAGCTGAGCTTCCAGTTTTTCAACGAAGGCGCAGTCATCCAGTGTAAATGATACAGTGCTGCAGAGAAAGAATAGTACCACCCCCCGGAGCCCTGGAACAGACCACTAAAGGGGTGGGTTTGGATTCTCCCACAACGCGCTGAGAAAGGACGTTCAGGTTAAGACCAACGTCCATTCTCCAGCATGCTGCTTGGAGAATCCAAGTGTGGGACATACCCAAACTTAAGGTTCTATGGGCGGGACTCGGACTGGTCCCGGGATCCCAGGGTGGAATGGACCCGCTGAAGCACTCTCCGTCCGAAGGACGCCTCAGCCGAGGCATAGCTGTCTAGTTTATAGTGACGAATAAATGGCGTGAGGGACGACCAAGTAGCTGCCCTGCAGATGTCTATAATGGATACCTGCGTAGCCCATGCGGCCGTTGTTGCTGCACTTCTAGTAGAGTGAGCTAAAATCCTTCCGGGTAAAGGCCTGGCTTTAAGCTCATAGGCCTTTGCAATGCACGCCTTCAACCAACGACCTATCGTGGAGGACACCTTCCTGCCCATGGACGAGGGGTGGAACAAAACGAACAGAGATTCCATTTTCCCAAAGGGCGCTGTTCGTTTAATGTATCTGCGGAGGGCCCTCCTGATGTCCAAGGTGTGCCATTTTTCTTCCAGTGGATGATTTGGATTTGGACAGAAATCAGGCAAAATGATCTCCTGGGCCCGATGGAACCAGGAGTTCACCTTGGGCAGAAAGGAGGGATCCAACCGCAGAACAACTCTGTTCGTATGGAAAATGCAAAGGTCCCCTCGCACAGATAGCACTGCCAATTCGGAAATCCTCCTGGCCGAGGTAATGGCCATGAGGAAGGCGACCTTAAGGGGCAAGAACCTAAGACTGATGGTTGTCATAGGTTCAAATGGTGAAGACGTGAGTGCCTGCAGGACTAAGGTAAGGTCCCAGGATGGGTATCTATAAATGACAGGGGGCTTGAGATTAGCAGCTCCCTTAAGGAAGCTGCGGACCCTTGGATGTTGAGTGACAGGGCGCTGGTTCCCATAAGTCAGGACCGTTGACAAGGCTGCCACCCCTTGTCCAGCCCCTCCTGCAGGAAATCCACAATCTCAGGTATCGATGCCAAAGGAGGTTCGATGTGCCCCTTGGAGCACCATTGGCAGAACGCCTGCCAGGTTGCGTCATAAATCCGATTTGTTGATGCACGTTTGGAAGCTTGAATAGTTCGTATCACCTTTCCGGAGAATTTGTCCTTCCTCAGGTGTTCCTTTCAAGTGCCAGACGGTCGACTGGAGCCACTGAGGCTCTGGATGTAACACGACCCCCTGGCTGAGAGAAATCCTGTCCCGGGGAATCCTCCAGGGGTGGGACACTGAGAGGTTGACCAGGTCGGCGTACCAGGGGCGCCTGGGCCAATGAGGTGCGATTAGAAGGACCTCCGCTCTCTCCGCCAACACCTTCCTGATCACCCCCGGGATGAGGGGAAGAGGAAGGAAGGCGTAAAGCAGACCCTGAGGCCAAGGACTGCAGAGAGCGTTGACTGCTTCTGCCCCCGGTGTTGCAAACCTGGAAAAAAACCTCAGAAGCTAGGCGTTGGACGGATGAGCAAACAAGTCTACTATCGGCTGGCCGAACCTCTGGGATAGCTCCTGGAAAAGGTCCTGGTGCAGGCGTCACTCGGAGTGGTCTACTGTTTGTCTGCTCAGCCAATCTGCTTGAACATTGATCTCCCCCGATATATGCTCTGCTGGAGAGTGTATGCTTCTCCGCCCAGCGACCCAATTTCTGTGCCTCACTCATAAGGGTTCTGGAGCGAGTGCCCCCCCTCGCGATTTACGTGCGCTTTGGCGGCCACATTGTCTGTCAAAATCAGGACATGGCGGCCCGCCACAGCGGTCCTGAAATGGCGGAGAGCCAGGTGGATAGCTCGGAGCTCCAGCCAGTTGGTATTGTTTGTTAGATCTGCTGGAGATCATTGACCCTGGACTACCTGAGAGCGAAGGTGGGCGCCCCAGCCGAAGAGGCTCGCATCTGACGTTATCGTGATGTGTTGAGGTTCCTTGAAAACGGATCCCTTCAGTAAGGCTGAGGATGTCCACGTGGAGGGACCGACAAACCTTCAGCGGGACACGTACGCTGGACTTGGAATTGCTGCTGCCATCTCTCTGGTGTGGAAGCAGGAACCATTGAAGAGTCCTGGCATGCAGGCGTGCCCACGGTACAATTGCAATGCAAGAGATCATTTTCCCTAGCAGTTGTGACAGGAGAGCCAGCGGGACCGACTGTTGGGACGTGATCTGGTTCACTAGGGTTCGTATACTGTCCTGGCGGTCCTGGGACAAGAAGACCTCGCATATGCTGGAGTCTATCACCACGCCAAGATGAAGGTGGCGGGTGGTAGGGATCAAGTGGCTTTTCTCCATATTGATTGAGAAGCCATGACGTTGAAGGATTTTGATCACGGTGTCTAGATCCCTGGCAGCTTGAGGCGGGGAGGCCGACTGAATTAAAATGTCGTCTAAATAACACTGTACCCGGATGGGGAGTGATCTAATGTTTGCCGCCACTGCTGCTAATAGTTTTGTAAAGGTTCTGGGGGCCGATGACAGACCGAATGGCATGGCCCGATATTGGAAATGCCCCCCCGTACGAGAACCGTAGGAACCTTCGATGGGAGGGGCGGATGGGAACAGGGAGGTAAGCCTCCTTGAGATCTATAGATGTTAATAGATCGCCCTCCCGGATGCAGCCCAAGATGGAAGTTAGGGACTGCATCTTGAAGCATCTGTACACTACAAGAGTGTTGAGCTTCTTGAGGTCCAAAATTCCTCTCCAGCCCCCGGAACTCTTCGGTACCAGGAAGAGAATGGAATAAAACCCCAGTCCCTCCTGACCTGTGGGAACCGGCTCGATGGCATGGATATCCAACAAATGTTGGATCTCGGTTTCCATCAGGTTTCTTTTTATGGTATTTCTGGGGACTGGGCAATGGATGAAGCAGTTGGGGGGGGGGCTGGAGAAGAATTCCAGCGTGAGGCCTAGCCTCACCGTCTGTAAGACCCAGGCGTTTGTGGTAGTTAACTCCCATTGCCCTGCAAAGGATTGCAGCCGACTGCCAATGGGGGTGGCTTGGGAGTCACTTTCCTCAACGAAAGGACCGATTGCTGGCTCCCCTAAATGATCTCTTGGCCGGAGGCTGTCATCTGCCCCTGTCCCAAAAGGACTGCCTGTCAGAGGGACAGTCGAAGCCTCCGAAACTGATGTACAGAGGCACTGGGTTCCGATGCACAAAAGGGCTGCCTTTGGGAGTATGGAGAAAATCTACAGTCCGCCCATCTGCGAATAGAGGGCATCACCTTCCGTTTATCCTTGCTCTCAATAAGGATAGGGTCGAGGGCTTCCCCAAAAAGATTAGAACCCTTGTAGGGGGCTGATGCTAACCTCCACTTCGATTTCATATCCGCCTGCCAGTGGCGTAGCCATAGGAGGCGGTGGGAGGTGACTGTGGAGGCAAGAGCTCTGGACGCAAATTTTGCTGCGTCCAAGGTAGCATCTGCCGAAAACTCAGTGGCCGCCACTAATTTATTTATATCCTGGTGCAGTCTGGTGTCATCGGGGGGGCAGCCTCGCCTGCATCTGGCGAAGCCAGAGGAGGCGCGGTTGAAGGAGGCCAAAGTTGCAGCTCTGATTACCCAGGCCGCCGCCTGGTGAGTTTTACGGTAGGACATCTCTGCTTTCCTGTCCTCTGCCTTTAACCCCTCTATTATGTCCGCGGGGAGGATAGCGGAAGAAGTCAGGGTTCCTGGCTGGAGCGTACATCGATGGGAGGTGGAGGAGCTCTTCGAGGTCCGGGCCTGTACAGTAAAGTCTCTTGTCGTGCCCGCTGAGGGCCACCAGAGACCCGGGTTGGCTCCACTGTCATTGAATCACATCAACGAAAAGCTTGGGAGAAGGGATGACCTCTTGTTCAGGTGTTGGTTCTGAAAACAAGCCTTCATGTGGGTCTGGGAGACCCAGAGCAGCTTCTGTAGAGGGATCAGATATGCCCATATTGGTTGTTGATTTGGCCTTATGGAGCAACGACTTAAATAAGGATAGACGGAAAAGGCTAGAAAAGGCTGGCTTGTCAGATAACACCCCTTCGTCCTCCGAGAACTCTAAGTCTGCCTGGTCCTCCTCCTCCTCCCCCATCATAGAATCTGCACTGGGCAGAGATGCCTGAGAGGAAGGAGATCCCGGCCTAGTTGAAAAATGAGCAGGGTCCTGAGCATGCAGGATGGGAGGCATAGAAGTAGAGAAATCTCTCTGTTGCAGACCTGCAGCTATTCCCCTTGAAATAGCCTCAGAAATGAGGATTTGAATGTCCTGAGAAAGCTCGGGCTTTTCCAATGCCTTATGGCGTCTTTTTGCATCCTTGTCTAAAGCAGAGGATGTCTTACTAGGTACAGGGGTTTGGGATCTGCTCTTCCCAGCAGATTTACCCCTGGTGGACTGTCTGGAGCTCCTGGGGCCAGGATTATGCGCCCTGTGAGCCCTGGGGGAGGGATCAGCCTGCTCAATATCCGAGGATAATTCCTGCTCCGCCATCTTGTCTCCTTGTTTATCCCCTTTGGTATACAGACCAGATAGATGTCTTCAGTCCTGGGCTGATCTGGGTGGCAGTCTCGAGGGGAAGGAGGGAGGACACCTGGCTAGGCAGATGAATCCAGACTCTCACAATGGCCAGAGCAGCCAAACGCACAAATTGTGGCAAAACCACAATGCGGAAACCTCACTGCGTCTGCAAGCGGAGGTTGGAAACACTTAAAAATGGCGCAAGAGCAGAATCTGGCTCTCCCAGCGACTCCGCGGCCTCTAATATTTGAAAATGGCGCGAGAGCGGGAATCCAGCTCTCCCAGCGCCTCCGCAGCTTTAAAGCGTATTGAAAATGGCATGAGAGCGGGGAATCCGGCTCTCCAGCGCCACCGCGGCTTGCAAGTGCCGGAAAATGGCGTAAGAGCTGAAATTTGGCTCTCCCAGCCCCACTGCCCCTTGCAAATAAAGAAATTGGCACGAGAGTGAATTCAACTCTGAGCGCCCTCTGCGGCTTGCAGACTTGTAAAAAATGGCGCAAGGGTTAAATACAGCTCTCCCAGCCCCGCCTGCAAGAGTTGAGCTCGATTGGCGCGAGCGGGAAACCAGCTCTACCAGTGCCGGCGCCGCTTGCTCTCTAAAATATGTGGCGTGAGAGTGAAATCCGGCTCCCCCAGCGCCTCAGAGCAATTAGAACCTCGGAGTTTGCCCCGGCTGGCCGGGAAGTGACTCCAGAGCCGCCCAGACCAAGGGGAGCCAAAGTGGTGGTGGCAGTTGTGCCAGCGGACCGGGAAACCAGCTCACTCACCAGCGGCAAATTCAAACGGGGGAGCAGACCTGTGACTACCGGAGAAGCCCCACAGAGAGAGCTAAACTCCGGATGCTGCCAAATTGAGTGTTGAAGACGGTGGCGGTCAGCCTGGAGCCCCAGGGGAGACCAGCACACCCGCCGGCAGCCTAGAAGCTGTGACAGCCCGAAGGCTGTAACGCAGCCAAAAAGGGAATCCCCTTTTTCTTTGGCTCCTGACTCTTCAGCTCCTGTCTGTTTGGAAATCCAAAGCACCGATCGAAAACCTATCTACTTGCCAGAGGCAATAAACACACGTCTCTCTAGCTAAACTGAGTGAAAAAACTGGAAGCTCAGCCGAGAGGAGGAGGCGTGGTCAACAAAAAAAGAAAAAAAATTAACACTCAGTCTCTGGCAAATAGAGATCAACCCACGCTTTGATTCTCCAAGCTGCACGCTGGAGAATCACTGTGTCCATTTTTCATTATATATTTTATGGATGAAGCTAAACAATTGTTTCCTTATGTTATTTCTGTCTTTTAATCCTTCCTGTTTTCCATATTTCAAACTTCACTAATTACTAATGTCCAGTTTGCCAACCAATACTAATATCACTTTTTTCCTGCTACAAATCTGAATGACAATTTTTGCAGCCAGCACTTATGCAAATACAACAAAAACATCAGCAAATGGTAGGACAGTAGTGTTTGCTGTGGTTGTATCTGGCAGACAAGCTGTAACTAACAGCTTACAACTAACCTAACAAAGTATTATGATCATCTGTCTCTTAATTTTGCTAAGTAGACAGGGTGACAAAACCTACGTTTTTAAAGATTTTGAGAAATATTAACAAATTAATAGTTAGTCCTTGATTTATGATTTATTTATGACCATAATGGACCTGCCTATTAAGATGTAAATCGTGATAGTCATTAAGTGAACCATTTCGCTCAACTCCAAAACTTTTCCTTTCTCCTTCTCGCTATGTTGAGACATGTGTTTGACTCCCTCTTCCCCCTTTTCAAAGCACTGGAAGGAGAAGAGGGAGGCTTCTTTTGGGGACACTCAAACACTGCAAGGAGGAGTAGTTCACCTTCCCCCTTCTCACCATATTTGAGTCATGTCTTTGCATTCCCCAAATAAACCTTTCCTGTTCTCTTTCAGCTGCTTTATAGACTTATGGATTTAAGAAAGGTATTTTCTAATTAAATCTTAGAAAGGTTCCCAGAAGTTTTTAGAATTCAATCGTAGAAGCCATTATAAGGAGAAGTAAAGAGCTTCCTTTCACTAGATATTTTCAACCACATGCAGAACAGCCACCTGTCAATAATGTTTCCTTGCACTGAGAAAAGAATTTTATTGAATTACTTAAATGTCTCTTTTATGGTCCTAGAATTTTCCATTATTTGAAATATGCTATCTGCATCGTAATTGAGATAACCATGTCTTCTTTTTAGGAAAATCTATTTAAAAAGTTAGTTTGTTCCTACTTCTTGCATTCCTTAAAAACACTTCTTTAAAAAAATTGCTTAATACCAGAAATTCAATTTCTCTTCCTAGCTTTAATTTCAAGTTGTTAAACTGCTAAGTATTATGATATTTATTTCCTCAGGTTAAAACAATTAGTTCATCCTAAAAAAAAAAACTACTGCCAATTTAAAAAAAACTTACCTGCTGCTTCCAATAAAGCTTCTAATCTTGCTTGTGTTTCTGGATCCACTGTACGTAGGTCTGCTCCTTCAGCAGCGCTTGATAAAAATATCTCAGATGTTGTTTTAAGCACTGGGTTATCCAGATCTTCTTGGTCCAAAATAAATGATTCAACCTATTTGAAGAAAAAGAATATAAAAATTGATTCTAACACATAATAAAACTGGGAGATATGTTACTAAAATATCCTATCTCATCTCTCATAAGAATTTTACTTTTCCAGACAAATATTACAGAAGCATGAAATTTCAGATAGAATACAGGTAATCCTCAACTTATGATCATAATCGAGCTCAAAATTTATATTGCTAAGTGAGTTGTTAACTGAATCATTAGTTATTAAGTTAGTAACATGGTTAAGTCAATCTGGCTTCCCCATTGACTTTGCTTGTCAGAAGGTTGCAAAAGATAATCACTGCAACCGTCATAAATGTGAGTAATTTGCCAAACGTCTGAATTTTGATCACGTGACTATGGGGATGCTGCAACAGTAATAAGTCACTTTTTTCAGTTTGTTGTAACTTTGAACGGTCACTAAATGGACTACCTGTAGTACTGCTTTAAGTACACCTGGCACACAATTTGATTCACTATAAAACAATGGCAACTTTTTTAGACTGAGTGTGCGTAGAATATTAAAAAGTTAAAATGTTAACAATAGTCAACGTATTGTTGTTGCTGAAGGCCAACCAGTCCAGAAAATTTAATAGCACTGCTTTTGTAAGGCAAGGCCCATATTTTTATGTATTTTGCTGATAATGTTCTTCTAATGCATAGGAAATGTTTGAATGGCTTGTCCAAAACACATTTTGGTGGATCTGATGTATTATTTATTTGATTACACAGGAGAGCTGAAAGAAACAGTATTTGCTCCTGATCCTCCAAATTATGATTAACATCAGCAGTATTATTCTTTGACCTGCTAGGAGGAAAATAATGTATCTAAATTGTGCTTGGTCTTCTAAAGTGAAAAATTCAAAAATGACTTTTAAAGTGAAAAATTAGTATATGGAGAACTGGTCTTTCATTAGAAAAATGGAAAATTTCAGATAAAAGATGCAATTCTACTGCCAAACAATTCCTAAATTCAATAGCATGTCTAAAAGTTTTATATTTTTCATTTGTTTAAGTCACCTGGGAATATTTTTACTTTATAAATATAAATCCTGAATTTTCATATTGCCTATCAATATACCAACTCTTTACAGGTAGTCTTTAACTTACAACTACCTGTACTTACAACTACAGGGGCACATCAGCTCCCCCTACCTGCCTACCTCCCATCCATCCGTCCTTCAGCATCTTCTTGCTCTCGCAGCTGACCAGGGATGCCCAGCCTGACTGCTGGGCCAGCCTGGGCTGGGCTTTGGGTGAGGAACAAAAAAGCAGTCCTTCTGCATAGACCTTCTTGGCAGGGCTAAGCTTTGGGTTCCAAAAACAAAAAAAACTTGCTCAGCCCCATCTTTGCTCTTTGCAAAAGGACTGCTTTGAGGTTTGTTTTCGGAACCTGAAGGTCTTTGCAAAGGAGCTTTTTTTCTCAGCCAAAGTCAAGCCCAGTCCGGGCCCAACAGCCAGTCCAGTATAATCAGTAGCAGAAGAAAGAAGATGCCAAAGGTCAGCCGAGGATGGCTGGGGGCTTTGAGTGCAGGGTTGCAAGGGCAATTGCGGCTGGGACTGGGCTAGAGCTGCATGTCACCCTGCAAGGCGCAGGGTGCAGGGAACAAAGGGCAGAGATGGGGAGAGATGGGTAGGTGAGTTGGAAAAATCCCTTACCATACTAAGATGCAGGGCTGGAAGGGGCCAAGCCCCAGATAGCTTAGACGAGGTGGTTCTCAGTTAGTGGGATTGTGATCACTAAGTGATGCATCCATGTGGCATTTCACTTTATGATTGCATCACCTCATGACAGAAATTCTAGTCCCAAATGTGATAGTAAGCTGTAAGATTACTTGTACTACTTAAAACAGCAAGACAGGTAGCCCTCGACTTATAACAGCTCGTTTAGTGACCATTCAAAGTTACAATGGCACTGAAAAATGTGACTTATGACCATTCTTCACAATTATGATCTTTGTACCATCCCTATGATCGCGTGATCAACATTCAGATACTTGGCAAGTGGTTCATATTTATGACCGTTGCTGTGTTCCAAGATCATGTGATATCCTTTTGCGACCTTCTGAGAAGCAAAGTCAATAGGGAAGCTAGATTCACTTAACCACCTGGTTACTAACTTATCAACTGCAGTGATTCACTTTAACTGTGGCAAAAAAGGTCATAAAATGGAGTAAAACTCACTTAACTAATGTCTCACTTAACAACAGAAATTTTGGGCTCAATTATGTCGTACATCGAGGACTACCTGTATAAAAATACAAATGCATGGTTCCCTTCAGTGCTCTTAAATTATATATTTTAAACACATTTGTTTCCAAGGAGCAATAATGGTACAATTTCAGCTACTCAGAAAAAGTAGAAAAATAAAGATTTCTTGAAATGTTAAAACCTTATGACATTTCTCCTTGCCAAAAAAATCAATCCATTCATTTATCAAATTTGTTTAATCCAATCTAATAATTCAACTGAGTAATCTCAAAATACAATGAACCAAATATGATGAATAAAAAGTAGTAAGTTTTTAAATTCCTTTTTCACTAGACATCTGAAACATCAAAGACTCTTTTAAAAAGAGGGGGGGAATATCCATTGGCAACATATGCCATTTTGATAGGGGACCTGTGAAGGTCATAAATGCAGACATTAGTTACCATATTACTTTTTTATCAATGTTGTTACTGTGCTGTCTGATTAGGACAAGACTTTAAGTAGGCCCCTTCTCAGCTATCTGATGGAAGGGAAGAAACATTTTCAACAAGCTCATCCTTAAAATATTTTGCTGCCTAATCTTGTAAGGCTTTACAGGTAATGGCCAGTACTTTGAATTGGAATCACTGACTCCAGTAATCACAAAATAGCAATTATTCTGTAATGGAGGGGTTCGTCCATTGGGAGCTTGCCTGTTCCATTGGATACCAATTGTAACTTTTTAGCATCATCAAAGGAGTTACCATGCAGAGCAAGCTATAACAATCCACCTACATACAGATCTCCAGCATCTCCCAGTTCTAGAAGGGCTATAACTCCCATACCAGCTGAAGTTAGGCAAAGGACCCCTACAAAAGGAGGCAGTTGTATTGGACAATCAGACGTAAGATTCTGTTATAATAATCAATTTCAATAAATGTACTTTCAAAGGTGGAGTTGAACTTGCAATCTGGCCCATTTAGTGGGGCTGACATCAATACAGTTCAATGAATTAGGGCAGCAGCTGTCTGAGCCTCTTCCGTAGGTTACCTGGCTATTCTGGGCTTAGAGAGTGCTCTAGCTCTTTGTTCCTAGGCAGCAACTCCTGCATATTTCCATCAAGGTCATCTTCTTTACTTCGTACATCTGAGAATGCCTAACAGGGATTTCCTGTCCCAGTGATTTAATGCATGGGAGACAGGAAACACAGGTTCAATTGCTTTTCCTCCATTACTATCTGATAGTTGGCCACTAAGATAAAAGTGAAACTGACAGAAGTACATAATGGCTGATGGCATCAAACAGAATTGAATAATCTAGTCAGACCATACTCTCTCCGTCCATTTAGATTATCAATTTCCTCTAATGATTATTTGTAGTTGATGTTATGGTTCAACTGTAGATTTTTCCTGTAGTATGGAAACACAGACTTTCCAGACCCTAAGAAGGAGAGGAAGAAAGTTTGAGGGATAAGATGCTATAAGAATTAAACCAGTCATGAGACTTATGAAAAACAGCCAGGTGCAACTTCAAGACTCGTTGCTTGCTGGAACAAAGGAAGGCTGTTTTTTAAAAAATCAAATTTCTCTGCCCAAATGTGGAGATATACTAGCTTTAAATGAGAAATTGTTCATTTAGTGCCTGGAATTTCTGAACCACATCTCTTTCTTTTCAGTAAATCTTACTAAAAACAATTCTGCGATAATCATGCTTGGAAGGAATCACTTTCAGTTCAGGGTAGTTGCAAGAGTGTCAGTTAATTCACCACCTTAAAAACTTACCTCAAAAACAAGAGATTCAAGGTTAGCAGACATTGTCCAGTCTGGTTAGATCAAGAGATGATCTCATTAAAATATCTTACAACACTAATATCAAATCACTGTACCTCAGAGAGGCATTAAAAACTTCTCATATCCAGCTAACTATACCAACCCTAGCCATAGGTCCAGTGCATAGATGGCAGAGCTTTTGTAGTATAAGGATCTAACTTATTTATGCAGGTTCTACAAGGTCAGAAGAATCCTGAGATTTCAAGATGTCACTCTATAAACTTCTAGTTATGCCCAACTGATATCTAAACCTGAGCAGACGTATGTGGTCGTATCTGTGAAGTGGATATAAATGAGTATATCTACAAAGAGTCTGGTTATCTGTAAAGGGCTACAGGGAAGAAATCTGTAGAAACAATAGAAGCATACAGTATGTCACAGAAGTGAGTACACCCACTCACATTTTGTAAATATTTAAGTATATCTTTTCATGTGACAATACTGAAGAAATGACACTTGGTTACAATGTAAAGTAGCGAGTATACAGCTTGTATTACAGTGTAAATGTGCTGTCCCCTCAAAACAACGCAACACACAGCCATTAATGTCTAAACTGCTGGCAACAAAAGTGAGTACACCCCTAAGTGATAATGTCCAAATGGGGCCCAAGTAGCCATTTTCCCTCCCTGGTGTCATGTGACTCGTTAGTGGTAAAAGGTCTCAGGTGTGAAGGGGGAGCAGGTGTGTTAAATTTGGTGTTATCACTCTCACTCTCTCATACTGGTCACGGTAAGTTCAACATGGCACCTCATGGCAATGAACTCTCCGAGGATGTAAAAAAACTAATTGTTGCTCTACATAAAGATGGCCTAGGCCTGTGATGGCGAATCTATGGCACGCGTGCCACAGGTGGCACGCGGAACCATATCTGAAGGCACGCGAGGTGTTGCCGTCAGCTCCAGCGCGCATGCACGCTGGCCAGCTGATTTTCGGTGTTTCGGAGGGTGGGGGGAGGCTGTTTTCACCCTCCCCAGGCTTCAGGAAAGCCTCCGGAGCCTGTGGATGGCGAAAAATGGACCCAACGGACCTACCGGAAGTTCGGAAACTTCCAGTAGGCCCGTTGGGTCCGTTTTTCACCATCCACAGGCTACGGAGGCTTTCCTGAAGCCTGGGGAGGGCGAAAAACAGCCCAACGGGCCTACCGGAAGTCCAGAGGCTTGTGAGGTCTGCGCGCATGCACGGGGGGGGGTGTACACGCATGCATGGGGGGGAGGGCAAAAGGTTCGCCATCACTGGCCTAGGCTATAAGAAGATTGCCAAGACCCTGAAACTGAGCTGCAGCACGGTGGCCAAGACCATACAGCGGTTTAACAGGACAGGTTCCACTCAGAACAGGCCTCACCATGGTCGACCAAAGAAGTTGAGTGCCCGTGCTCAGCATCATATCCAGAGGTTGGCTTTGGGAAATAGACGTATGAGTGCTGCCAGCATTGCTGCAGAGGTTGAAGGGGTGGGGGGGTCAGCCTGTCAGTACTCAGACCATAAGCCGCATGCTGCATCAAACTGGTCTGCAGGGCTGTCATCCCAGAAGGAAGCCTCTTCTAAAGATGATGCACAAGAAAGCCCGCAAACGGTTTGCTGCAGACAAGCAGACTAAGGACATGGATTTCTGAAACCATGTCCTGTGGTCCGATGAGACCAAGATAAACTTATTTGGTTCAGAAGTTGTCAAGCGTGTGTGGCGGCAACCAGGTGAGGAGTACAAAGACAAGTATGTCTTGACTACAGTCAAGCATGGTGGTGGGAATGTCATGGCCTGGGGCTGCATGAGTTCTGCCGGCACTGGGGAGCTACCGTTCATTGAGGGAACCATGAATGCCAACATGTACTGTGACATACTGAAGCAGAGCATGATCCCCTCCCTTCAGAGACTGCGCCGCAGGGCAGTATTCCAACATGATAACAACCCCAAGCACACCGCCAAAACGACCACTGCCTTGCTAAAGTAGCTGAGGGTAAAGGTGATGGACTGGCCAAGCATGTCTCCAGACCTAAACCCTATTAACCATCTGTGGGGCATCCTGAAACGGAAGGTGGAGGTGCGCAAGGTCTCTAACATCCACCAGCTCCGTGACGTCGTCATGGAGGAGTGGAAGAGGACTCCAGTGGCAACCTGTGAAGCTCTGGTGAACTCTATGCCCAAGAGGGTTAAGGCAGTGCTGGAAAATAATGGTGGCCACACAAAATATTGACACTTTGGGCCCCATTTGGACATTATCACTTAGGGGTGTACTCACTTTTGTTGCCAGCAGTTTAGACCTTAATGGCTGTGTGTTGCGTTGTTTTGAGGAGACAGCACATTTACAGTTATACAAGCTGTATACTCACTACATTGTAGCCAAGTGTCATTTCTTCAGTGTTGTCACATGAAAAGATATACTTAAATATTTACAAAATGTGAGGGGGTGTACTCACTTCTGTGACATATTGTACATACTTTGCTACTCTTATCATTAATTACTGTTTAAGCCCAAACTTTGCCTTACACCACCACCACCATGATCACTTTTTTTTCCATTGAAGCTTCTCACTTACTCTTAGAGAATTTTAATGTTATTACTTGAACAAAGCATGCATCATTTATAACACAGCATATAGAATAATTTTATCTGGTTATTTACATCATTCAGAATAATTATATAAAGATAAGCTTAGACAAGCTTTTACAGTAAAAATTTAAAACAACTTACGCAAAATCATTCTATATAAGCTTACACAAAAGACCAATTTCATGAAGCAGTGTTTTTTGTCAGGTAAGCTTGTTTTGAATTTGGAAAAAAAAATCATTATATTGTGAAAACAACACAGTTAATGTACAATAAAGAACACTGTACTATTCTATGGAATTTTAAAAATATTTTGGCTTTTGCTATTGAAGAAATAAGGAAAAAATATGAAAGATCAAAATAGAAAACAAGTATTATGATAATGTGGGAGAGAGGAGGAATTGAGTTAACTCATACAATTATAGGATCAAGATCAGCAGCATACTTTTAACAATTAGGTTTATGATAATTCTTCATTAATGTATATTCTTAAATAAAAAATATTAACTTGCATTGGCTGAATAAAACTTCATCTTTAAATGGCATTTCATCACTCCATTTCTATAATGCACTTTACATGGGGCTCCCCTTGAAAAGACCCTGGATATAGTGATTAGTCAGCGGCAATTGCATTTTTAAAGAAACTATTGCTACAATATGCCTTATACATGAAAGCTCTAGTGTGAATCCTTTGAATTAATATAACTTTATATTAATAAATGTTAAGAAGTGAAAGATGAAGATCTTATAACAAAAGAACTCTGCTGCAAAAGGCTATTAATCCAGCATTCTGTTTTTCATAATACCTATTTCAAATATTATGGGAAGCTCATAAAATCATACAATGCCTATACTAAAAGAGTTGTATTAGTTGCCATTTGTTTACTTGGCACAATTTAAGGCTCTTCTGTTGACCTGTAAAACCCCAAACTGCTTAAGGCCTGTTTCTTTCAGGATGAACCTGTCTAGTTACTTAAGTCACCAGGAGAAGCCTCTTTGAAGATTCCCCACTGCCAGAAATTTATCTATCTGACATTGGGGGGGGGAGGGGGGAACGGGACTTCTCACTTGTCTTGCAAAACATATGGACTGTACTCCCCAAATATTCAGGAAAATGGTCAAAAGAAACATTTCACCAAATTTAATTTTTAATTTAATTTAAAGATTTTGTTTTTTATAGAACCCAATAATTCCATAAAATAAATTCTAGCTGATATGAAACACAACTGGGAAGATAAGAAAATAATGTCATGCTTATGCCATTTTTCCAAGGCATCTGGTTGGCCAGTAAGGAAAAAAAATTGCCTTTTGTCCTGTGTAGTACAACTTCTCAAGAATATTCCATCTGTGAATGTTAATCCAATTTTCCTTAGGGAAAAAATACCCTACATGCACATTCATCTTTCTTGGTGATTTATGCTTCTAAACATATGTACAATAAGTCAATGTAGAACAAGACTTTACTCATGTGTGCTATTCCATGAGAATTTAATTGTACTTATTTTATGGGATTCTTCTGATAAGGATAAATCTGGATTACCATATATACCATTTTGTGTTCTAGAGAGAAAGGTAGGACATAAACCTAACTGCATTAATACAAACTTTGCATATCCTAACTTCTTCTCTTGAACCAAAGGTGCTTTTTTCAAGAGGCAACTGGACTTTCTGGTTTTTCTTTGAAGACGTTTCGCTTCTCATCCAAGAAGTGATGAGAAGCGAAACGTCTTCAAAGAAAAACCAGAAAGTCCAATTGCCTCTTGAAAAAAAGCACCTTTGGGACAACCATGACCTGGATGACTGAGAATCTCCATAGACATTCTTCTCTTGAAGTTAAAGTTATAAGAAACGTTCATGCCTTATGACCATGGACTATAAAAAAGTAAGTTTTCAGTTGGTACTTGAGGGCGCCATGGTTATAAGGCCAAACTTTGTCACCTTATAGATAGATACCTGTCAAGACAAATTTTAAGTGGGCTGCAAGCAGGGATAAAGTTGCTTCATTAGTTCAGAAATCTAGAACCCACATTAAGCATGCAAAAACCTCTTTTCCTTACCCAACTTTCTAATAACTACAAAATGTGAATACAAGTATTTACATTTTATGAAGAACAAAATTCACTATGAGTCCAGTAGTACTCTTATGTTCTGACAAGTTTACTATGTCCCTTTACTCTATTTTCCTTATGTTTTATCAACAAGAAAAGGGAAGACTAGATACTCTATGACCGTGATGGCAAACCTATGGCACGCGTGCCACAGGTGGCATGCGGAGCCATATCTGAGGGCACGCGAGGCGTTGCCCTATGTTAGCTCCAGTGCACATGCGCATGCTGGCCAGCTGATTTTCGGCCTTGGGGAAGGCTGTTTTCGCCGTCCCCAGGCTTCAGGAGGCTTCCCTGAAGCCCGGGGAGGGTGAAAAATGGCCCAACGGGCCTACTGGAAGTTTGGAAACGGACTTCCGGTAGGCCGTTTTCCAAACTTCCGGTTTGCCCGTTGGGCCGTTTTTCATACTCCGGAGGCTTCAGGGAAGCCTCCTGAAGCCTCCGGAGGGTGAAAAACGGCCCAACAGGGGGGAAGGGGGGCATGCGCGGGGATGCGCGCATGCACAGTGCAGCGTGGGGGGGGGGTTGTGTGCCGCCATCACTGCTCTATGAGTTAATTAGTATCTGTTTACAAATTACTTTAAGAAATGTGATGTTTGAACTGACATGGGAAGAATTCTAGGTACAATTTAGTGCTAACATGGAAGTATTCTTTGTGCCATTGGAGAACATCTTTCATGTCCAAAACATGTATTGTTTTATAAAATAGTGAGTAACATGTACAATATAAACATTTATTTCTCAGTTTCAAAGCAATAAATCTTTGTAGTTGCTATCCCATGGAACAGTTCATTATTACATTTAGTAAAAATACAAAGTTATGATAAAATTAACAGCTTCTGCATTTTTGATTATTTAAATAGGTAAAAAAGTGTTTTTAGTAGATCATGCATGAAATGGGGGGGGGAACTGAGCTGAGAAAAAAACAGCTCAACTGGAGCATTCCATTGGAATGTTTCATGTAGGTTGTGTTCACAGAACAAAAATCAAAATACTTTAAGTATTCTATAATCAAATAATCAAACAAAACAATACTTGAAATGGTTCAAGTGTTCCATTGTAGAGAACAATGGAGTTCAAGACAAGCCCTTGATCCCTCATTTTACACAATATGGCCAATAAATTAAATAGGGGATTTGTACGTACTAAGAACTATCAACCGATGAAAAGAGGCCAAGGAAGGAAATGAGTTTTATAAGTCTTGTAAACGTTTTTAAAATTCCTATATCAAACAATGAGTTTTCGAACACTTATTGCAAAACAGTAACACCTATGCAACCTATCATTCCTGTGTGATAGCTCTGCCTTTTCTTTTTTAATCCGTTAACAGAGAATAGAATAGAATAGAATAGAATAGAATAGAATAGAATAGAATAGAATAGAATAGAATAGAATAGAATAGAATATAATTCTTTATGGGCCAAGTGTGATTGGACACACATGGTGCATATGCTCTCAGTGTACATAAAAGGACAAGATACATTCATGAAGAATCATAAGATACAACACTTAGTGATAGTGATAGGTTACTAATAAGCAATCAAATCATACTAGGAAACAAATATAACAATATAAATTGTAAAGATACAAGCAACATGGTTACAATCGTAAGTGGGAAGAGATAGGTACTAGGAAGGATGAGAAGATAGGTACTAGGTCATCTTCATTGAGAACAATCTTTGATTGATCACAATGATCAATCAAACATTGATCACAATCTTCATTGTGATTTTCATTGAGAAAATAATACTTCTATAATATTGGTTTTATTTTGAACATATCGTATATATTTGTGGTTAAGCTAAAAAAATTTAGGTTCTAAAATACACCCCAAAATTGGATTAACTGTGATGGATTTATAAGCATATACAGAAAAACTTTTAAAAGAATCTGTAACCACTTGCAGATATCTTCTTGCTCCACCACCTGGCCATGAAATGGGACAGGCAAAATACAAAGACATCACTGAAACTGAGATAAAATTTATAATATCCCATATATCTTTGCCAAATGCAAGAAAGATATCACCTACTGCTAGAGTTGGTACATAAGAAATAATCTGCAATCTCTCTCTCTCTCTCTCTCTCTCTCTCTCTCTCTCTCTCTCTCTCTGAGAGAGATGCCTATGCAAATGCTACAGCAGTCTCACAAGGCATCTTGTCTAAACCCTGCTGATCTGTATTTTGTAATGGGTATAGATCTTTTATATCCAGCTCAAAAGCAATTGCATACAATACTGTCCTTGAAACTGCATTCTGGACCCTTTACTACCATCTTGTTGTGAATCAAGCAAAGGAAACTTTTCCTTCTAATCCCCAAATTGTTATCGGAAAGTATGGATAAAAAGGTTTTTTTCTTCCCTTGTCAATACTCCCTATAATTCTTAATTAAATATGCATTATTTATTTATTTGAATTTTAGAATCCTACGTTTATTACCTTATAAATAACTAAAGGCAGCAAACATACATAATATTTCTTTCTCCTCCTATTCTCACCACAACAATCCTATCAATGGGTATAGCTGAAAAAAAGACTGGCCCAAAATTACCCAGCTGGTTTTACATGTCTAAGGTGTGACTAGAACTCACAGTCTCCTGGTTTCTGTACCATCACTTTAACCTCTATACCAAACTGGTTCTCTTATATCACAAACTTTAGCAAAACAGGGCAGGGAATGCCTGGGCAGATAACAGTTGACTCCATATTTATAAAACTCAGATTTTCAAGCCATTTTACATCTCTCTGCAAACAGTTCAAAATTATTCTCAAACTCGGAACATGTAAGTTAACTGACTCTCCCTAATTCTTCTTGCCCACAAATAGCATTATCAAATAGCACAAGATACAATCTATGTTTCATTACATACTGCACTCCAAGTTGCCATGATGTGGAATTATTAAAAAAATAATTTTGGGATATAAGAAGAGTTTATGTTGAAGAGAATTTCTCACTTTGTCCTGAGGTTAGAACATATCTTTGAACAATCTGTTTTGTTCTATGCTAGGAACGCTGATAGGGCTAATCCAAGCTCAGAAAATTCTGCTAATCTATATTACAATATTTTAATATTTACAATCCCAGGACAAGGATTATGCAGGTTTGGATGGGGAGGAACTGTCTCCAACTGAGTTCTACAAAGAGTCAGTGACTCTGTGTATAGGCCATCTGGACCAGAGGATACAGGTAGTTCTCATGTAATTATTGTTCTGCTTAACAACTGTTTAAATTACAATAGTACTGAAAAACTTGATGACCAGTCCTTGCACTTAATGATTGTCACAATGTCCCTGCAGTCACATGAGCGAAATTCGTATGCTTCGCCACTAGTAACATTTACAACCATTGCACTGTTCCACAGTCACAATTAATCTTTGTGCACTTGATTGCCAGCTTCTGATAAGCAATGTCAATGGATAAGTCAGTAGTAAAATTGCAAAGTCACAGGATGTCTTGCTTAACAATCTTGGGTGATTTGCATGACAACCACTGAAGTGAGGTCATAAGTCTGTTGTGGTCACGTGATGCCTTGTTGTCATTTAGAAGACCTGTAAAGAACTGGCTTTTCACTCAGGCCTTTGAAGAGGCCCTTTCATACTGCCTGGGATGTTTTATTTTTTATCTATTCTTTACTGTTTTTTATTTCTTTGTTGGATTGTTGTGAGCCATCCAGACTCAATGTCAGGTAGCATACAAGTTTAATGTATTATTATAATTCTGCCCTATTTTCTGTTCGAACATTTTTAGGTTTTAATAAACTTCAAGTTGATATTGCCAAGATATTTTAATCAATGTTTAATTTTTCAGCACCTATATGGAAAATACATAATCTCACATATGAAGATTCATATATAGCATGTGGTAAGTTTAAGAAATCTGGTTTTGTTTTCATATCTGGAGAAAAGTTAGAGGAAATTGGCATACCCTCCATAAAGAATACCTGCTAGTTGTTCAACAGCTGTGCAATAACATCCAAAAGCTATGTAATTTTTACAGCCAATGGAAGAAATATGTCTAAAGCAATACCTACTCAAAAAAGAATAAATGCATTTAATTTTTATACAATTGCATTGATCATAAGATTTGCTGATCTAGCAAAGTACATCCCCAAGCTTCCTGGCAGACCACTACACACCGTGGCATAGAATGATGTAATCCTCCAGAAAAATCTGTTGTCTTGAGAAAAACTCCCTAGGTACTTGGGTTAATTACACTTAATGTAATTCTAAAGAACTATAAAAATCTTAAGTCATTTAAAAAAAATGGGAAAAGGATGGGAAATTATTAATAATAGGATTATTGAAATACTTGGTGGTTGCCTTCTCAACCTCAACACCTGGGAAGACATATACAAAATACTCTGTAGGAGGTACTCAGAAAGTTTCTGAACTATGTCAGTATTGTTTTTGAAGTAGAAACATGTCAGCTGCTTTACAGTCTTTCCTTAAGAATTATGCGCATTAAAGAGGTTATTTAGTCCAATGTTCTATGGTCTATCCTTGTGGTATAATTTCAGTTGAGATTTTGGTTCATTATCAATTCATGAATGAAACTTATCTTTGCTGCAGGAGGATTTTGTTAATTATGGTTTATGTGTGTAAAAAGATACTGAAAAAGCAGCTTCTAGCTTATCAGTTTTCCTCTGTATTTGTTTTTGCTTTTGCCTGAAAAAGTTAAATATAAATACCTAATTGGAAACATTTGATTTCCAATCTCTCCTATGTAGAAGTGCCTAAGAAGGTATCTCTCCCTATCTCTAAAGTGTAATAGAGCTGAAATATAGGTGGGTCTTTACACTGGCCGAAGTAAATATTTTTCTTTCAGTACTATTAACAAGCTAATATAATAGGGTCCCTTTGCTGTCCTGTATGTATCTGCCCTTCTGAGTAAAGGTGGAATGGGCAGCTCATATTCTATTGCCCTGCCCCTTATGTATAAATATTTATATAGCTCTGATTGCAAATTTGGTACAAGGCTTGCTAGGAAGTGAACTTGACTTTAATTTGTCACTGATCAGAGCAATCCAAGCACCCGCAACACTAGAGCTAAGTTTCATATCATTTCCTCTGCACACTTATATAAATATAAATTAACTTGTTTTGATTAGTTTGGCAGTAAACTCTTTTTTAGGATTTTAGAGACAAATCTTGAACAGTACAGATGTTAAAACTCTTTTTACATTTTTGTAAAGAATTGTACTATGCTCATCTTATTGATATTTCAAGGAGATGGGCTAAGCAGTAATCTGCCATTAGATGCTAAAACTATATTAAAGTATGACTGTAAAAATAGTAATTTCACCTTTCAAGTCCCTGACTAGTATAGGTTGACTACAAAAAAAGCTAAACATGATTTTGTAAATTCAAATCCTATTTCCAGCCTTATTAAATTACTGCCCAGGAATTCTGCAATTCTCATTTATGAAGAGACACAAAGTATTGTGCTTTACTACAGGGGCAGATTTTAGGCTTGTGAAACTCCATAATATGGAGTGCTTTCTTCCAGCTCCAATAATGGCCTTTGTTGACCAAGAATAACTTGACCACACTAATCCATTCAAAGCTCCAAGACCAGATCAAGCTATTCCAGAAGTTATAGCTTACACAAAATATGCAAAGGCTATGCTCACCCATACCATACCAGTCATGTCATACTAATTCTAAAGGGTTTCCACAGGCTATTAGTTAGCCACTACTTTAATTTCAGGATGATATACAAATACAATATTTAGGAACATTTGATGGAGCACCTGCTCTCTGAGACACCTGCTCATCACTTAAAAGATTTAATGATGATGCCTTCTTGAAAGAATCACATCTGACAATCAATTCACTATATTAGCAATATGAGAAAGGGCATCTCAATAGGCATACCCAACTATGAATTTCCCTTCTTATTCAGTGTATCTGTTCACCTAAGCTTAATTAAATTCTGTACTTTTTGTTGGCACTGTTGCTTTGTTTCAGATACTTAAGGAATTTATGGGTAAAAACATTTTAGTGTTTTTACTGGATTTTTTTGAACTGTAGCTTTTAAAACATTTTATTTTAAAAAAGTTAACTATATCTCCGCATTGGAATTATTTGTAAGGATAATATAGCATATACATAAACAATAAAATGCATAATCTGGCATAATCTTATAAAATATATAAGAATTCTGAACCAAGGAACTTTCCGTGCTAAAACATAGTTCTATGCAAAAAAAAAAGCAGCTTCTGCTTATTTAGTGGGGTGGTGGTGGTGGTGGTGCCATTCATAAAAATGTGAAAGTCAGAAAATACTGCACGCCACTTCATACCACTGCTAGTAAATTCAGGTCCTTGGCTCACCACTGCCTCATAAGTTAATACTGATCACTTTTCTATCTGTCATAAAAATTGAAAGTTCTCCATTTCTCAGATAATTGCCTTTACAACTTGCTGCAGTTTTCTTGCCAAGGTTTTTCTGAAGTGGTTTGCCATTTCCTCCTTCCTAGGGCTGAAATAAAATGACTGGCCAAAGGTTAACTAGCTGGCTTCATGCCCAAGGCAGGACTAGAACTCATGATCTCCAGGTTTCTAGACTGATGCCTTAGCCTGAGCCACCAAACTGGCTCAGATGCAGCTAGTACCAAAGTGCAAATGGAAATACGGTTTATAACAAAACAATTTAATAATAGGTATTAAGAAAAAATAAGGAACTACCGTAATTGCATTTGTAAAGATCTACCGATTGTTTAAAGAGATAGATTTGACAAGTACTGATCACAGATTACATTTACATTCATTGTGTTTATGAACGGTTTGTTTGGTATTTAGAATTTGAATTCATCTAACACAAATCCAATTATCCAATAATTATTTTGCTAAATCATGTTTTTGAAAAAAGTGCATCAAATCACTGAATAAATGGTTTCTAAATGCATTGGGAGAACGCTGACATTTTGTGGGGAGCTCAGGAGGATTTTTTCCTTGACATACCGTATTTTTCGGAGTATAAGACACACTTCCCCCCCCCAAGAGGGTGGAAATGTTGGTGCGTCTTATACACTGAATACAGCCATTTTTGGCCTCCCGAAGCCCCGCCTTGCGCGAAAACGGGTGCGCAGAGGGTTTGGGAGGTCTACAGAGTGCTGCTGGGGGCTGGGGGAGGGCAAAAACTTTTTTTTTCTTACTTACCTCTTTGAAATCTTGGTGCGTCTTATATACCGGTGCGTCTTATAGTCCGAAAAATACGGTAATCACTAAAGACAGATCAGAGTTTAGAAATGCCAATTGCTAGTTTCATACTTTCAGTTACAAACAAGCAAACCACATTATGGATTAATGTTTTGTTTGAATCAAGTCCTTGCCTTGATGAATAAACTTTTCCTAAATGGATAATCAGACTGAAACTTTTAAGAATCTTCTATAATACAAATATGATGGCAGCAAACCTAGGTTAGTGAAATTTAAACAATTGTGTACAATTACATATTTAATAGTGGGTCAAATTCATAGTGGTATGGTGAGTAAATCCTAGCCTCCCTCACACATGGCTCACTTACCCAGTTTGTTTTCTAAGCTTTTCCTCCCAGCTGGAATCTAGCTCTGAAATCAGATGGGGGGGAGGTGGAGGGGAGAGAAAGAAGGTAGATAATTGGCAGAAAAAAAGTTGATGTCTCCTTAGTGTTCTCTTTAAAAAAAAAACTCCACTTTGTGGGTGATGTGGCAGATCCCAGTTGCAATCTTCTTTTAAACAGGGAACTACTCCAGTGATTTTAAGAATAGAAAGGGAACAGTAAGAATTCAATTAACTTTCTTCCTGCAATTATCTACACCCCCCTCACCCATGTATTTTTCTCATCATAGCCATGAACAGCAATGTACTGCAGTTGCCAAAACAGCATGCAGTTTTAGGCTGTACCAAGAGGTATAATGACAAAATCATGAGTACTGATAGTATGACTGTATGGTGCGCAGTCCCAGTCACTAGGACAAAAAGGATGCTGAGAAACTGGAGAGTGCAAAGAAAAGTAATAAAGATGGTAAGGGGCTTGAAGGCTAAATCCTATGAAAAACGGTTGAAGGAATTTGATATGTTTAGCCTAAAAAAGAGAAGGGTAATAGGGGATAAGACAGCAGTCTTCCAATACATATGAAGGAATGACACAGGGAAGTGTGTGTTGATGTATTCTTCAGAGCAACGAAGGGTAAGATAAGAGCTTCCAATGGGTGGCAGCTTTACAGTAAGGGATCCAAACCTGAAATGAGGAATTTCTTAATTGTGAGAGCTATTAAGCAATGGAACAGCCTCCTCCTGAAACTGTAGTGTTCCACCACTAGAGGTTTCCAAGAAAAGACTGAATAACCATTTGTTTGGGATGGTCAGAGTTCCAGAGTTCCACATTGGGCAGGGGATTGGACCAGATGACCTCTAATCCAATCCTAAGATTCTATTATTTCAGTGAGTGTACAATGTGCAAGACCAACCCAGACTGATTCATGCAACTATAGGTAAAGTGGGTACTGTATCATCTAATATAGCAAACTACAATCGGCCAGTTTACTAGTCACTCATTATGTTGGCTGGTGTATCAGCCACCTTTGCATGGTCATTTGTTAGTACTTTAGTTTTGCACTGTATTAAATTAAGATTTGTAAACCCTGGTTTATTATAATAGCTGTGTTTGTACAAGAATTAAGTCAAAACTGAATCATTTTATGGTTTAGCATAGAGTGAACCAACCTAAGTATCTGAAAAGGTAAATTAAGTTTATATTAATCTCAGATGTGAAATGTGTCATCTAGGCCTACAAAAACAAGTAAATTTCTACAAAATGTATCTACAACTTGTGATTTTAAATTCTGACTTGGCCATAATTTTAACCAATGGCCCACATTCAAATGTCTGACTAGCAAGCCTGAAAAGCTGCTTCCTTTCCCCCCAAAGTAAGGTAATAATGAAACCCCCAGACCCAACAAAGATCTAATCATATATGTGCATGGACACTGTAAAACATCATACCCAAACTAATAATCTGAAACAGTCATGCAGATTATTCACAGGCAAGCTGACAGAGGAAATATTATAAGTTAAAATATAAACAGGGCCATGGCATAGCTTCTGATCCTAAGAGAACTTGAATACTAAACATGAAAAATGAAGGTAAGGGTCCGAAATAATTAACAACTGAAATCTACATTTTTGATATAGAAACTAAAGTTGGGTTTCAATGCTCTTTTTCTGCAGACCGCTTCAAAATCTTACAGCTATAGCAACTTACTACTTCCATATAAATTGAACATACATAGCCTATATTTTAATAATCATTTCTCTTTAACTGTTGTATCAAACTGTATACATACCCAACACCAGGTTGCTGAAAAGATCCCCTTCAAAAGACAAATGCTTGAAGAAAATTGTTTGCAGTAGCTCCTTATTATAAAAATCAGAGCACTTAAACCAAGATCTGGTTAGGTTTAATAATCTGGCCATCAAATTAGCATCAATCTCCATATAAAAAATCAAGTAGAGAGCCATGTAACAATATTCTTGACTGTTCTATAACTATTTTTTCTGTTTCATATGGATGGAATTGGGAATTTGTACTCAATTATGCACAATAAGTAAGCACTGAGAGTTTATGCACCGGAGACAAATTTCTTGTGTGTCCAATCACACTTGGCCAATAAAGAATTCTATTCTATCTTCCAAGCGCTAGCACCAATGAATTAAACCTTGCCCAACCTAGTGCCATCCATGTGTGCAACAATTCCTAAAACCTATTACAGGGGGGTTTATGAGAGTTTAATAATTCTGAAAAACATTAGATTGGAGAACAATGAATTATAGGAAATCCTTGATTTACAACCACAATTGAGCCCAAAATTTCTGTTGCTAAGCGAGACAGATTAAGTAAATTGTCCCATTTTACGACCTTTCTTGCCAGTTGTTAAGTGAATCATGGCACTTGTTTAGTAACACAGTTAAGTAAATCTGGCTTTCTCATTGACTTTGCTCATCAGGTGGTTGCAAAAGGTAATCACATGACCCTGAGATACTGCAAATGTCATGTGAACCAGCTAACAAGCATCCAAATTTTGATCACATAACCATGGGGATACTGCAACAGTTGTTAAGTGTAAAAAACAGTCATAAGTCACTTTTTTTAGTGCCACTGTAATTTTAATGGTCACTAAATGAATGGTTGTAAATCAAGGATTACCTGTAATCTTTTTGTTTAAATGTATTAATGCTATCCTATCTAAATCCTTCTGGGAAAACAGATCTGAATTTTGCAACAAATATTTGCAATTAATTTTTAATTCTAATGGCATCCTCTATACTACACATACATGCCTTCAGAATTTCTATTAAGATCACTATTATTCTGTGGTCTTTTAAAAGATTTTGTAGTATCTTCATATGTGAAGCTACAAATAAAAAGTAAATAATGCAACAAATTATAATAAACACATTATCCATTACCATAAACATACCTCCTTAAAATGATCTCCAGGGTGAAAATAGTACCTGCTGTTTTCCCCCCACATACCTGAAAGCAATTATTCATTTCAGGAAATAAACCACACGATTATGTGCAAACCACTGTAAATGATGCTCCTACATGTCTAGTTAGGCACATTTAAATTTGAATGTGAGAAGCCATATGAATATCCAGATCAGACTATCATCTATCTGAATTTTCTGGCATTCTTAAAATAAATACATGCAGCTTAGACTCTTTTTTATCTATGAGATGAAGTTGAAGACTCATACATTGAGAAGGAATCCTCAGTTAAATCTAAGCACACACAAAACTATCAAGATAAGTACAATTCCAGTCAAAGGGATCTGAATTAAATTTACACGTTAAAACTAACACAAAAAGGTCGTTTTATTACCCTCACAGATCTCTCGCCAGCCTCGAAAAAGCAATTAGCACAACTTTCCACAATAAAAACCCTCGCACGCGCGGGAAAGAAGATTCTGCAGAAAGCGAAGATCGCTTCCGCCATCATCGAGACCTGAACAGGTAAGGCGAGAGAGACGGGCTAATAAGGAGCGAGCAGGGCTCGTCTCCAGTTGCTTTCCCTTTACACAATGAATCAAGAAAGAAGAAGAGCAGGCCTCGGCCCTCCTCCTATTAAAATCGGAGAGGCAACCGGGGGCCGATTTGGGTGTTGGGGCGGCTGGCTGGGTCTCCACCCTCCTTTATGCGACCAAGAAGGGCCTGCAGAAAGGATCCCGGAGCTTGACGGGCGGGGCTGGCACCCAGCGCGGCAGGGAGCTCCGTTCGAGACGGCGACCATCCTTTGCGGATAGCCTGGCGGGAGCGAAGGCCTCTCTCACCTCAGACACTTCGTCCTCGTCGCTGCCAGATCCACCGCCGCCCCCACTTCTCAGGACAGCGGCCGCCAGTTTAAAGTCGAGGGCGGCAGCGGCGGCAGCAGCCCCGGCCTCTCCCGAAGTTGTTGCCGAGCCTATCGGCCCACAGGGCCCAGCCTCTCCGAAGAGGCGCACGGCCCGCAACCCCAACGGGTTAGGCCCGGCCGTGGAGGCCTCAACGATGGCGGCCGGGGCAGCACGGGGCGTCACCGAGTCTATTTCCTCATCGCCGGTGGGAGTCGGGGCGGCTGTGCCGTCCGTAAGCATCGCGCGTTGATCCAAGCTTCAGCCGTGGGAGGGGGGGGGAACGCAGTCTCCGTCCCCTCACAGCAGCAGCGCCACTAACTTCTCACACCCTATCTAACCCACAGTCACCGCGCTGCCCTCGCCAACCCAGTTCGCTTTTTCCATTGGTCACATTTGCTCGATACTTCCAGCCCCATTGGATACAATCGTTGTCACTCTAGAGTCTCGTCACGCGCTCCTTCACCCTCCCACCAGCAAGATACTTTGAGAGTACACGCTGAGGCGGTTTAGACTGCCCGCCCACCACTTAAGCCCTGCAAGCTCGCTTCCTGAAACTGCTTCGATATTATTAGATAGCTGCTATGTCAATCAATTTCTAGCCTCCAAATTTTGTTATCTGAGTGGCTAAGACAACGGTATTTCGAAATACCTTTAAGCTTGATTAAACAGAATAAACATCAATCATAGCCTTCTCTTCTTGGCGGTATCCGATTGGTGTATGCTTTCTTCCTTTTCCAACTTCCTCTCTTTCCACTAAAATGCTCGACAGGAGAAATCAAACTCCCCCGCTTAAAAAAAAAATGCGTCAGGATAGAAAAGAACGTGTGTCTGTTAATTGCAGTATGCACAAGCCTGTCTTTGCATTCCACTTCAAACCATTCCTTAGTAAAAGAGCGATTGGGCAAAAATGATTTGGAAAGTGAACCCGAGGTCTGATTTGATGGCTAATGTTCGAAACACTCTACTTGTTTTTCTTAATGAGCTATAATTAAGCAACCATGGTCTAGTCTAGTGTGATATGCCAATTCAATCAGTAATTGTGTTAGCACAAAATCGTAAAGGATTCCGTTTGACCTTTTCAAAGTTACAACCGTGCTCGTTTTGTGATTAGTTAGATGAGAGGTCATTACTCACGTTTCATAATTTTACTGCCTAAAGCTTAGTGTGCAGTCAAAACCTGGATTCATAAACCAGTATTGTGCCAGGAAAATAACTTGAGGTGGAAGAGCACAAGGCAGAGCTATTTCCTGAGCAATGTCTGCTTTTAGTTTTTTATCTCTTGCATGTGCCCAAGTACTTAATTCTGTAAACAGAGGAGCTTAGTTTGAAGTGAACACTTCAATTAGATGCTAGGCACCTTGTGGTGTAAAGCAACATGTGAACCAGGTTGTAAAGGTGATGCACAGAACTATCTGTACTGCAAAAGCCAGGGAACACACATCTGCTTGTTTCCATTCACAAAGCATGGAGAAAGGAACAAAAAATGAATGTTATTTTTTCAGGTGGAGAGGAAGGGCCCCCTTTATCCAAACAAACAAATGTAAATCAGAACAGGTCCTTCACTGGTTTCCCACCTACATAAATTTATATTTTAATTGGCTATGGTTTTTAGTTTCATTGCTTTGGATTATGTTTTAATCTGATTAGAGAGTGCTTCAGAAACCTATACATGGCCAAAAAAGCAGATATTAAAAATAAATAGAGTAGTGTGGCAAATCTGGATTCTCTTAAATGCTACTTTTAGCTTCCTTACACTGATATTTTTTTTTGTTCACCCAATACAGTCAGGTGTCACACTTAGTCCCTAAACATCATTTCTATTTATCTTTACTTTTGTAACTGAAGTTTCAAGGTTAACATGTTCAAACTTGAAATGGTTACCTTTTTAGATGGTTGCTCTTAACCCAAATTCTCTAATCTAATAAACCATTGTGAGCAGAATTTACTTTGACTCCTCCTATGTTGTAATTTACTAATGTGTTCCCATTGTGCTGGGCACTGATTGACTGCAAATCCATAATCCAGATATACAGAGCAAGGAACAATTTCTTTTTAGTTTCAAGGATGTCAACAGCACTGTTTGCAAACTTCTCCATCTTCTCCGTTCTCTGGATCCTCTTCTTTGCCAGAAAACTCTGCGGTTTGTTGATGGAGCCCTGATTTGCACATTCTGGCTAGGAAACAATATCCCATGTCTCCTCAGGAATTCAGCACTTTAAAAGTTTCTGGTTGACAATTTGAAGAAAGGATTTATTTGCTCTTCCACCAGTCCACATCTGCATATATTTTTCATATCCAAGAAAGGTAATTCCTTGAAGACTGTTCATGACTATATATTTCTGAACTCTAACAAAGATCACTATTCACTGCCTCTTATTTCAAATATGCTGACCATCTTCAGCAAATACCAGTTTCATGAAATTGCACTTGGCAGGCACCTACAATGTGACCAGAACGAAACAGGGACGAACATTTAACCGCCTCTGATAACAGTTGTTTCAAATTGAATACAGACATGCCTTTTGATTGTGTTAATTGTGGCATGGTCTACTCCAGATTCATGAATGAAATATTTTTCTGATATTTTGGATATGTTGTGATGTACTTGGATGCTATAGTACTGCAGGCTACTTCAGCTGACTACTAGCTGCAGTTCGGCAGTTCAAATCTCACCAGGCTCAAGGTTGACTCAGCCTTCCATCCTTCCAAGGTGGGTAAAATGAGGACCCAGATTGTTGGGGGCAACATGCTGACTCTGTGAACCGCTTAGAGAGGGCTGTAAAGCACTGTAAAGCGATATATAAGTCTAAGTGCTATTGCTATTGCTATATTGACTTTTTAGGAGACCCATCTTTGCATCACATCCAGGGTTCTTTGAGCAACTTTGCAAACATGAGCTTTATATGCCGCCCAACTCCTTCGGGAGTTGGGCGGCATATAAATTTTACAAAATAAATAAATAAATAAATAAATATTGATTAGTTTATCCTTATGCCAAAAACTGGTATTGTTCTATTACAGTCTCAATCTTTTTTAAAAAGTCAACAAATCTTTTCCATCTAAAGGCGGCATATAAATTTTACAAAATAAATAAATAAATAAATAAATCTCCCTCAGTTGGACTATTTGGGTTACCAGATCTCTGCAAAAGGAATACAAATGGATCGCATAAAAGTGCAATTTGCATTCTTTCCCCCCCCAAATTTTTTATTTTATAACATATAAAAATTCCATTTTCAATTAAACTGTGTTTGGGTACAAATAGTTTTAGGAAATAATAATCAAAATATTTATAACAGTGTTCATTACATTAGTATTGATGATGATGATAACAACAACAACAATAATGATAATATTTACTTAACCATTTTAACATACCTCCCTTATATCATTGATCCTTTCCTTATCTTTCCCTGTTTCAAACTCCTGTTTTTATCAGCTAACCATTGATAAAATAAGTCCCAGGTCAAAAAGTATTCCTTTCGCTTCCTTAATTGTAAATGTTAGCCTATCCATTTCTGCACATTCTAATATTTTTTTAATCATATTTTCATCTGTAGGGATCTCTTCACTTTTCCATTGTTGTGCAAATACAATTCTAGCTGGGGTCAGTACATGTAAAATCAGATATGTATTCCAGGGGTGGGTTCTATTTTTTTTTACTACCGGTTCTGTGGGTGTGGCCTATTTTGTGGGTGTGGCTGGGAGGTCAGGTGGGCGTGGCTCCAGGTGGGTGTAGCTTGGTGGTCAGGTGACCTGGTGGGCGTGGCCAACTTGTAAAATGTGGTGAAACTCACTTAATGCTCTTGCTTAGCAACCAAAATTTTGGGCTCAATTGTGGTCATAAGTTTTTCTTTCTTTTTCTTTTTCTTTTTCTTTCTTCCTTTCCTTCTTTCCTTTCCTTTCTCCTTTCCTTTCCTTCTTTCCTTTCCTTTCCTTTCCTTCTTTCCTTTCCTTTCCTTTTTTCCTCCTTTCCTTTCCTTTCCTTTCCTTTCCTTTCCTTTCCTTTCCTTTCCTTTCCTTTCTTTCTGTCTTTCTTTCTTTGTTTCTCTTTCTCTCTTCTCGGCGGCGGGAGAAGGAAGAAAGTGCTCTGGGACTGGGAGGAAGGGCGGCCTGGCCCGGCAGCGGCACTTCCCCTGTCATGTGCCATCCTGGAGCGCTGTTGCCGCCACTGCCGCCCCTCTCGCCTTCCTGGCTTCGGCTCCGGGACCAGCAAAGAAGCGCGGTTGAGCGTGGCCAGGGCATTAGTGCGGGAGCGGCGAGGAGTTCAGGGCAGGCGGCGGTTCGTCTTCGTGCGTGGAGGGCAGGCGAGGGGAGGGCAGGGGGTCCCCCACCCCCAGCGCCCCTCCTCCATGCAACCTGCTGCTGCCGAACGGTCTCCTTCACGCCGCCCACTTCGCTCATGGGCTGGAACCTCTGCGCTTCTTTGCTGGCGCGGTTGACGGGCCGGGGCCATTTCCCCCCTCGCCCTGCCTGAACATACAGCTGCTGTGCCTGCCTCTTCCCTGTCTCGGCTCCAACGGCGGCAGCTTTTGGAGATGCAGGCTCGTCTGGAGCTGCTCCCCTGCAGCTGAGCCCGCGGCTTGTCCCTGCTGCCCCCAGGTGCGAGGGAGCAGGGCAGGCGAGAGATGGGCGCGGTGGCTGTATGTTCGGGCAGGGCGAGCGAGGGAATGGCTTGTCTGGAGCAGCTCCCTCGCACCCGCAGTGATCAAAAAATAGCTTCTGCGCATGTGCAGAAGCAAAGATTAGCAAAAAAAAAAAAGCAAAAAAAAATCCAAGATGGCGGCGCCCATGGAGACACCGACAGAACCGGCTCCGTGACATCATCACCGAGTTACTAACGGTTCTAAAGAACCAGTTAGAACCGGTAGGAACCCACCTCTGATGTATTCCCTTTATTGTACTTATCCGGTAAAATGCCCAACAAAAATATTTCTGGTTTCAAATCAATATGTTGTTTTACCATTTTTTCCAAGCATGTATGTACTTTTGTATTTTTTTGCTTTTGGGCATGTCCACCACATATGATAGTACAAATCAGGTGTCTGATAACATTTCCAACATTTTGCGGACATATCCTTAAACATCTTTGCTAACCTTGAGGGTGGAAAATGCCATCTATAAAACATTTTGTAAAGATTTTCTTTATATGCTGTTGATATCGTTAATTTATAATTTATATCCCATAGTTTCTGCCACTTGTCTAACTCAATCGGATAACCAAAATTTTTAGCCCATACTATCATTGTCTCTTTTACTTGTTCATCTTCTATCTTAATACTTAACAAATAGCTATATATTTCCTTTATTAGTTTTTCATCTGTCCCTGTTAATATCTGGTCTAATTCTGTTAATTCTTTATAGAAACCATACATCCTTCTCATAGCGGGATTGTATCTGCACTTGTGACCACCATGTTATCTCAATCCCTTGACCACTCAATTCCTGTTTAGTTTTAAGTTCCCCCTTTTCATTCAAAATGTATCATTCAAATCATATCCAGGGGTGGGATTGAAAAATTTTAGCAACTGGTTCTCTGCCCAGTTGCTGGGTGGGTGTGGCCATGGGGGTGTGGCCTACTTGGCCTCCTGCACCATTGGGGGGCATTTTAGCACTCCCCAGGCTCCGGAGGCTTTCCTTGAGCCTCAGGGAAGGCGAAAACGGCCTCCCCTGGGCTCCGGAGGCCCTCCGTAGGCTGGAAACGGGCCCATTTCCGGACTTCTGGTACTTCCGGTAGGCCCATTTTTCGCCCTCCCCAGGCTCCAGAGGCTTTCCTCGAGCATCTGGGAGGGCGAAAACGGCCTCCCCCGGGCTCCGGAGGCCAGAAATGGGCCCGTTTCCGGACTTCCGGTACTTCCGGTAGGCCCATTTTTTGCCTTCCCAGAGCCTTCACGCGGGCCCTGCACTTACCTGGCATCCAAAACGGGCTTCGTGGAGACTCCTGGAAGGGGCGGGGTGGGGTGGGCGAGGTCAGCCAGTCCTTGCAACTACCGGTTCGGCGAACCAGATGTAAAATTAACATCCGATTCACCCGAACCGGTCCGAACCGGCCTGAACCGGCTGAATCCCACCCCTATATCTAGTAATATTTTCTATATCAATAACATTTGGATGAATCAATCTCCATTGTGGAGAGCCAGACCGGTATTTTCAAATAGCGATGTTCTTTAATTTTCTCACATACTAATAATAATGTGTTTCTAATGTAATGTCTTTGGAAATACTTACGTATTTTGTTTTTTCCATACCATAAAAAAGCATGCCAGCCCAATTGGAGATCATGTCTCTCCAAAGTCAATAATCTTTTGTGCCTCAAACCAATCCATTCTTTCACCCAAGTGAATACCGAAGACTGATAGTACAATTCCCAATCTGGCAACCCAAAACCCCCTCTGTTTTTAGAATCTTGCAACATTTTCAAACTTATCCTTTGTTTTTTCCCTTGCGAAATATATTTTAATATTGTTTTATTTAATTCTTCAAAGTATTTTTTTTCCAGTTTTATTGGTATTGTTTGAAATAAATATAATATTCTCTGCAAGATATTCATTTTTATAGTAGCTATTCTTCCCATCAATGACAGTTGCAAATTTTTCCACTTCTCCAAATCTATTTTAATTTGTTGCGCCAGTTTATAATAGTTATCTTCTTTAATAGTTACACACCTTGCCGTTAGTTGAATTTCTAAATATCTAACTTTCTTGACTATCTGAATGCCTATCCTCTTCATTAGCTCTTTTTTCTATGTATCTGTAAGATTTTTAACTAATATTTTAGTTTTTTCTTTTATTTTCAGTCCTGCAACTTCACCATATTCTTCTATTTTTTAAATTAATTTGGGTCCAGTTTCTTGTGGATCTTCCAGGATAAAAACCAAGTCATCTGCAAACGCCTGTAGTTTATATTTTTCCTTTTTTTATTTCCATACCTTTAATTTCTTTGTCTATGTCAATATAAATAGTAAAGGGGATAATGGGCATCCTTGTCTTGTGCCTTTTTTTATATTAAAGTTCTCTGTCGTGTCCCCATTTACCATCACCTTTGCCATTTGCTTGTGATATATTGCCTTAATCATGTTGATAAATCTCTCACCAAAGTCCATATATTTTAGTTGTAATAACATGAATTGCCAGTTTACATTATCAAATGCTTTCTGCGTGTCTAGGAAGATCAACGCCATTTGTTTTCCCGGATGTGCTTCATAGTATTACAATGTATTTAAGATAATTCTCATATTGTTTTTGATCTGTCTCTTGGGCAGGAAGCCATTTGGATCTAGATCAGGGGTGGGTTCCTACCGGTTCGGACCGGTTCGCCCAAACCGGTAGCGACCCGCTAGTGACGTCATCCGAACCGGATCGGTGGTTGCCGGTCCGTGGGGGCCGCCATCTTTTTTTTGAATTTTTTTGAATTTTTTTTATTTTTTTTCTGAGCATGCTCAGAAGGTGACTTCCAGCATTGTGCATGCAGTCGCCATCTTTTTTTGGCTTTATTTGTTTTATTTTTATGTTTTTTCAAATTGAAGACCAGCAGCACCTCTACCTAGGATCG
>QLTV01003124.1:754659-765689 GCA_003457575.1 Thermophis baileyi
GCGAACATATATCCAAATTTAAATTTGGTCTGCTGGAAATGTAAAAAAGAACAAGGCACCTTCTTTCACATGTGGTGGTCATGTCCTGAAGCGAAGAAGTATTGGACAAAGATACATGATTGGCTACAGCAAATAGTAAAACTAACAGTAGATTTCACCCCAGAACCTTTTTTATTAGGCATATTTAAAAGACAATATGAAAAAAGCATTAGGTATTTGATTCTGCATATCACGACAGCTGCTAGGATTGTATTCGCGCAAGGCTGGAGGAACTATAATATTCCCATCGATAATTGGATAATCAAGAAAATTGGACTGCGCCGAAATGGACAAACTAACGATAGAACTGAGAGGACAAAAAGATACAGACTACTATGAAATATGGGAATGGTGGTACAAATGGATCGACGAGAGAAAGTTGAAGAGGAAATGTGAGATGAAGACTTAGAATTAGGAAATATTGTAAGATAACTGTATAAATTGTATAAATGTAAAAATAATGTATATAAAAGGCTGCAGATCTGCTTAAAGAATTATTGTGATACATAAAATGTGAAAAAACTAATAAAGATATTTTAAAAAAAATAGAATGCAATAACATAATTCATTTGTCAGGGTTTGGATGGATGACCTTTAAAGACCCCACAGACTGTTCTTCATCTTTCTCTATTAATACTTCACAACAGGAATTTATACTGCAACAGCACGATGATAGTAATTGTACTATAGTAGTAGTAGTAAGTCTGTAGTTGTCTACATCTTTGTCTATAGGACAGAATACTGATTCTGATGGTGGGTGGTGAGGTGTAGAAAAAGCAAAGATAACTTTGGAAAGGAATGCAAGAACAATTACAAGAAAAAACAACAGTAAAATGACATCTCAGCTCTGAGAATGATGGGAGCATGAGAAACCCTCCCTCCCTAATCATAGCAATAGCAATAGCAATAGCAGTTAGACTTATATACCGCTTCATAGTGCTTTACAGCCCTCTCTAAGCGGTTTACAGAGTTAGCATATTGCCCCCAACAATCTGGGTCCTCATTTTACCCACCTCAGAAGGATGGAAGGCTGAGTCAACCTTGAGCCGGTGAGATTTGAACCGCTGAACTGCAGCTAGCAGTCAGCTGAAGTAGCCTGCAGTGCTGCACTCTAACCACTGCGCCACCTCGGCTCATCATAACTACGTGGTCCCTTTACACACCTCCCATTATCATCTTAGAAGTTGCCAACAATGCAGTTTATCTCCTTCTACATTTTTTTCATTTCCCAAGGGTAGCAACAATAATAATTACCACATAGTCCCATGCAAAGTTTTTGTCTGAATCAGACAATCGTAGTCTTTAATTTTCTTCTTTCCCCTGCTCTCACTGCCCATCCCCCATCTCCCTACTCTAAACCTGTTCTCTTTTGCCATAGTCTAGGGTGTCAAACTGATGGGCCGGATGCGTCACGCGCAGGCCACACCCACCCCAACTCCGTGAAGAGAAAAAACCATCACGAAACATCATGTGATGGCAACGTGACACTGCGAGTTTGACACCCATGCCATAGTCCATTCCCATCCAGCAAAACCTCTCTAAATTCAGTTTCTTTGCACCCCTTGTCTTATCATCTCCTTTACCCACACCTCTGAAATAGGTCCAAACAAAAATAAGTAGAATTACTGACAACCATAATTAGGCAACCCTTTCTTTACATATGTATAAACATATGTACATATGTTAATTTACATGCTTTCTATTTTTGTCACCAAAAGCACTAATAATCACACTAAAAGTTAAATATTTGGACAAAGCATGTTCAGGGGCATACAGTACTTAGAACTGCAAGGCAAATTTCTCAGGTAGAATCTATCAGCAATGAAAGGACTCATGTGCCACTCTCCACCCCCACATCTAAAAATGTGCAACAAAAAGGGAAGAGTCAATGTATTTGAGCTGCAAAAATCTGAAAGATACCTGGCTGACAATAGTTTTCTGTATGTTTTTGCTGTCTTTTCCTGGTCACCTGGATTTTTTCAGGATTGATGGATGAACTGCCTGCCTGCCTGCCTGCCTGCCTGCCTGCCTGCCTGCATCCTCTTTCTAAGGCTAATCCAATTGCCAAGCAATTATGGTGCAAGCATTGGGAGATTAAAAGCAAGTAATGTGAAGGGATCATAGAAAGGTTAGGAGCAAACCTGAGTTTGATTCTCCAGGAAAATAAGATCGGTATGGAAAGATATGATTGCACCATCCTGAAGATGCAGCTGGGGTATATTACAGTGAGTATTAAGTGGGGGGATCACTAGAAAATTGAAGTTAAAGTCAATTGGGATTATCCAAGACAATTTAGAAATAATGACAAAAAGCAGGGAGGCAGGGCTGATGTTGCGGCGAGATGGTGTGCTTTCATGGTGCTCCATGGAAACACGCCTGCTAGGACAGGGGTCGGCAACCCGCGGCTCCGGAGCCGCATGCGGCTCTTTGGGCCCCCTGCTGTGGCTCCCTGTCCCATCACTGGCTGGCCTTGCCCTCCCCTCCCTCACCTGGCCTGAGAAGGTAAGGGTGACGGCGGGAATGGAGAAGCGGGCGGGGCTGATTCTCCGGCGCTGGTTGAGGAACATAGCCACCCCCGGTGGAGGCCTTCCTTCAGGCGACCCCCCCCTCTCACGACTCCCTGGCTGGCTGTGGCGGGGCCAGGAGTGTGTGCATGCGCGGGGAGTCCCTCAAGCGAGCGCCAAAGCACAGCAAAGGCGCGCGCGGAGGGCGGGCAGCTGCTCATTTAAGGAGGGTCTTTGGACGCGGCTTCTCTCCTGCCCTAAGGATCTGGCCATTGCCTTGCCATGTCCCATCCCGTCCCCCCCTGCAGCTCTTCAGCCGAGCGGGGTGGGTGTAAGCTCTAGCCTGAAGCGGCAGGAAGCAAAGGCTGCCTTCGCTCTGGCAACCCTACTCCCCCTCCTTCTCCTCTCATGTGGGGTGGGGGGGGCACAGCAAGGCAATGGCCGGATCCTTACGACAGGAGAGAAGCGGCCCTGTAGCTACCTTCACGCCACATTTGTGTGTAAGGCAGCCTTTGCTTCCTGCTGCTTCAGGCTGGAGCTCATGCCCTCACTCGGCCAAAGAGCTGCGTGGGGGGGAGACAGGACGGGACACAGCAAGGCAATAGCCGGATCCTTAGGGCAGGAGAGAAGCCACGTCCAAAGACCCTCCTTAAATGAGCAACCGCCCGCCCTCCACGTGCGCCTTTGCTGCACTTTGATGCTTGCTTGAGGAGAGACTCCCCGTGCATGCCACAGCCAGCCAGGGAGGCGCGCGAGGGGGAGGAGGGTCGCCCGAAGGAAAATCTCCACCGGGGGTGGCTATGTTCCTCAACCAGCGCCGAAGAATCAACCCCGCCCGCTTCTCCATTGCAGGAGTCAACCTTGAGCCGGTGAGATTTGAACTGCTGAACTGCAGCTAGCAGTCAGCTGAAGTAGCCTGCAGTACTGCACTCTAACCACTGCGCCATCTCGGCTCTAGCTAGGAGGTTCCGAGGGATCCAAGTCACCCTGGAGGGGTGATGAAGACAGAGAGGACACTCCGTCGATCACAAGGAGACTGCAAACTCCTTGTTTGATCCGGAGAAAGCTCTCAATCCGGTGGGAAGAAAAAGACGGCCATTACGTGCCTGACCAAGGCTGTGACAGCCGACCGATGAAACAACCATAAAAGATTGAGGAACAGTGTGGCTGATCTGGGTGAGATTTTTCCAAATTCTGTTGAGGAATCTGCCCCCTTAAAGCTAGCCCGGGTGAAAGTGGGTCTCAAAGAAGAGGAGGTGGAAGTGTTTGTTTTCCACCCCACCAAGAAGAGCGGCAAGCAAGCCTGAGAGCTATCTATAGATCCAGAAAGAGGGAAAAGAGAACTCTCCAAGAGAGAAAGAAGCTTAAAGCTAGGAAAGTTGGACTGCTTATTTCAACTATAATATTGATTAAGTGGAAACCTTTTTGGAATATGAAATTTTGACCCCTGGAACTCTTAAAAAGTTTTGGACTGCAAAATATACTATAAGTTAATAAGAGAGAAAAAGGAGAGAAATAGAGCAACAGCGACATCTACAGGTGGAGAAAGACATTGAGAAGTGAAAGTAAGTTAAATGAACTTTCCTTGAACATCTGCTGATTAGCCTGTTTGCTACAAATAACACCGGCAAATTGTTTATACTGGATAGCAGAGACATAGAGTGAAACAGTGGTGAAATCCAATTTTTTTTACTACTGGTTCTGTGGGCTTGGCTTGGTAGCCATGGTGTGGCTTGGTGGCCGTGGCTTGGTGGGCATGGCAGGGGAAGGATACTGCAAAATCTCCATTCCCACCCCACTCTGGGGCCAGCCAGAGGTGATATTTGCCGGTTCTCTGAACTACTCAAAATTTCCGTTACGGTTCTCCGAACTACTCAAAATTTCCGCTATTGGTTCTGCAGAACCTGTCAGAACCTGCTGAATTTCACCCCTGGAGTGAAACATTGTAATTTTTAAACAGTGTAGCTCTTTATACGGAAGCTAAACAGACAAGTAAATAGAAACTGGGAAATAGCAGGGATCTATTTATAGATCAAGTGGCAGACTTCCTGAGCTCTCCTTTTGGTGATTTATGAGCCTTTGTGGCTGAACTTTGGGTTTTGGTGGGCCTATGTGGATTACAAATTTACCAAGAAAAGAAGAGAACAGTTTTGGAAGAACTTTGGGACTAACATATAAACTTTTTTGGATTACAAAGGCAGAGAATGTGAAGCTGCTTGGAGTCTGAGAATAGGATGGGAAAAAGAAAAGGGAATCTTGTGATGGTTTGATTTTTGATAACACTTTTTTAAAGTGGGAAGCTGGTTGGGGACTTGGAAATAGTGGTGTAATATTTGAGTTATTGTTAATTATTGCTCTTAAATCTATTAAATTCCCTAAGATTATCCAAAATGACAAGTACTTCAAATTTAAGTAAATTAGGGGGGGGGGAATACATCTGCGGCATCAGCAGTAGCATCAGCAGCAGCATCTAGTCCAGCAAGTCAAAGATCATTGGATAGCATGCTACAACAAGAAAAAATGAATACGATGCAAGCAGAAATGAAATCAATGCTCCAACTACTTCAAGAAGCCACAACAAAAAGTTTTGAAGATACGAGGGAAAGAATGGAAAAGATGGATGACAAAATGGAGAATATTCAACAAATAATAACTAAAAATGAACAACGGATCCTGAAAGTAGAAGAGAAGTCAGAATAAACAGAGAAAAAAGTAGAAGAGATGGATTATAGACTTACACAGGCAGATAAGAATCTAGAGAGAACAGTAATTACTCTGGAGATGGATAAAGCCGAATATTTCTTGAGATTCCAGAACAGTGGTTCCCAAACTTTTTCAGTCCACCGTCCCCTTGGTGCTACAAACTCATCCTCAGTACCCCCCCACCCCCACCCCCTATAAATAGCATTGTTTGGAATAGCAGTTTGCACAACCCACTAAGGAAGATAGTAACAGTAAAATTCAAAACTGTAACAATTAATTGCACATTTATTCAAAATCCAATTTAAAAATCTTTTGTTAATTCAACAAAATTGTTGAACATGATCCAGTGATACCAGGTTTTCAAAGTCTGATAGTCATTTATCAAGAACCTTAGTAACTACTAACTTAGTAAACTCAGTAAAATTTAGTAACTACTTCACTGTTCAGTAAATTCTTAATGTGATGGATGGGCTTGATGAAGTGATACCAGTTTCCCAATGTCTGGTTTTAAGTCACTTAGCAGGAGTTAAATCACCACGTTCAGTAATCTGGAGTCGATGTCTTTGCTTGGAGAGAAGTTGGATGACCACACTGAAACCACGTTCCACCAAATATGATGTTGGAAATGCAACAAGGAGCTTCTTAACCACTGTCCATAGTGCAGGATAGCGATCAGAAATTTCCTTCTGTAACCAAAACTCTTGGTATGATTTCTTAAACTTTGGCTTCAACTCAATGTCATTTTGCAACTCTATTAGTTGTTCCTCCACTACCCCATCTTCCTCAGTATCTGAAAATGGATTTATCACCCAATCTGGAATTTCCATCAAAAGAAGATCCTGATATCGCTCAGACATATCTTTATGCAGCATGTCCAAATGGTCACAAAAAACTTGCAGATCATCATCTTGTATCCCACATTTCTCTTCTAGCTCAGACAAGCTCGGAAATTGATATAGCTTGCGACGGCCTATATTGCGCTTGAATAGAGTTAACTTTGAAATAAATGTAGAGATGACAGATTTGGCCTTAATAAGATTGACCTCATTTCCTTGCAACTGCAAATTCACTTCATTGAACTTTGCAAACAGTTCTGATAAATAAGCAATGTCATGCCTGATCTCTTTGAGTTCATCACTGAGCAAAGCATTCTTGTCTTCAAAAAACTCCACAACAGTGTCAAAAAGATTGTACAAGCATCTCACACAGTTGCCTTTTGATAGCCAATGAACTTCTGTATGAAAAAGCAACTGATCAACTTTAATTTTGTTCACTGCAGTAATGACAGTGTGTAATGACTTGTGTAAGCGATCACTGAGGTTTTTTGCAACCAGATGTTGGCGATGAATGACACAATGAATGGTAAAGACATTTGGCACTGCTTTTTTCAAGTAAGCAACACACCCACGGTAGCGACCAGTCATTGATGGTGCTCCATCAGTTGCACAAGCAAGTATGTTGGTAAGTGGAATTTCCTTGTCTTTGAAAAACTGCTCAACAACATGAAATATTGACTCCCCTTTAGTATCTGTTTTTAGTTGTCTCGCAAATAACAACTCTTGAGTCAAACTTTCATCTTTAATAAAGCGCACATAAGCAAGAAGCAAAGATTCATTGCCTGGCAAAGTTGATTCATCCAGCTGTAATGCAAAGTCTGTTGTCCGTAGTATGCTGCACAATACAACTTCCACATTCTCAGCCATTTCATCTATGCGTCTTTGCACTGAATTGTTGCTGAGAGGAATTGTCTTAATTATATCATGTGGTGACTTACGCAAAACAGTACTCAGAACCTCACTAATGGCTGGTAGGATGAGTTCTTCACCAATAGTATGTGGCTTTCCAGACTTAGCAATCAGCAATGAAATATTGTATGATGCATGCAAATCATCAGTGTTTTGTTGGGAAGCATTGTAAAACATGCATGACAGTGTTGGGCGCTTTTGAAATTTGTCACGAAGTGATTGAAAAAAAGTTAGGTTCTTGTCTGCCTTGTCAGGATGTGCCTTCTTCAAATGTTCGTTCAGTCTGGAAGGCTTCATTGCCTCATTAGAAAATACTTTTTCACATAGTAGGCACTGTGGCAGCTGTTGGTTTGATGGTGCTGGTATAAATCCATACTTCAGATATTCCACACTATATTGTCTACATTTCTTCTTTGATTTTTCTGCTTCTGCCATTTCTGCTCTGAAAATCAGAATACTTACAATATGTGTGTGTTCACATATGATTTGAAAAGAGTTACAGTTGCAGGGGGTGGAGTAGTAGAAACCTGCTTTTTTAATTTAAAAAAATAGGGAAAGTTTGCCGAGCCAGGCAAAACAGAGCAGCACGCACAAGGCTTAGCGTGGCTGCCAGCGTACGGTACGCGCAGGCGCAGGAGGTAATGGGGCAAGTCGGGCCAGAACCGGAAGTGCTCAGCTGACTGGCGGCCGACAGAGCTGACTATCAGAATTGCGCCCTGTGAGGGGCCCACCTCCAGCACTCCTCTGCCACCCCCCTTGCCTCTTAGCGCCCCCCTAAGTCATCCCACCGCCCCCCAGGGGGCGGTACCACCCACTTTGAGAACCACTGTTCCAGAACATTGAGGAAGAAAAAGGGGAAAACCTTGCTGAGAAAATGGCAGAATTGTTGGCGGATGCGAATAAACAGGAGATGTTTGCTAGGATAGATGAAATATTCAGAATATATACAAGATACTTGACAAGGAATAAACTCCCCAGAGAGGTACATGTGAGATTGACTAAGAAGGCAGTAAGAATGGAGATACTTCAAAGAGCAAGAGATGAACCAATGGAATATAAAGGGAGAGAAATAGTAGTCCTGAAGCAGATCCCTAGAAGAGTAAGAGACACAAGAAAACAATACCAATTTTTGACAAGACAACTAATTAAACATGAAGTAAATTTCAGATGGCTGATACCTGAGGGAATATTGGTGACATGAATGGAACAAAGACATAGATTAGATTCTATAGATAAAGCAGAGCAATTTTATCATCAGCAGTTTGGGTCATATGAGGAAAAAAGAAGAAGAGAGGAAATAGAAGATAAAAAACAAGAGGAAGCATCAGGAGAGGGAAACACACAACAAAAGGAAGATGAAATAGAGCTAGAGGAAAGAGCAGAACGAGAAGGCGCAAGGATAAAAGAACAGAGAGAAATAAGAGTGACTAGAACAACAAGACCTATCTACAAGTAAAGCTATGGAAGAAGAAATAAAACTGCTGTCAATTAATATAAATGAACTGAACTCTCTTTATGAAAAGGAAAAGGATTTTTAATAAATTAGGAAAACTAAAGCTAGATTTCATTTGTCTTCAAGAGGTCCACATTAAAAAACAACATAAATTATTGGAATATCCTAAAATTGGGAAATTATATTTTTCATTAGCACAGCAAAAGAAAAGGAGTGTGGCCTTATATATTAAAGAAACAATAAATGCTAGACAAATATTTGCAGATGAAGATGGGAGAATTTTGATGGTGGAGGTAACAATGAACTATAAACAGATTTTGTTGATAGCAATATATGCACCAAACAACAAACAAGAAGATTTTTATGAAAAACTTCACAAGAAAATTATAGAATTGGAATATGAAAATATTCCTGTGGTAGGAGACTTTAATGCAATTCTAGACGCAGAACTTGATTATAAAAGTAGTAAAGTAGGCAAAAAAGCTAGAAAAACACTTCCAAAGACCTTTTTCAAAATGGCGGAAGAAATAGGCATTCAAGATGTATGGAGAGAAATACACCCTAAGAAAAATCAATATTGTTTTTAATCAAATAGACATGTCTTGGTCACAAATAGATATGATATGGATGTCACCAGAGTTAAAATCAAATGTGCAAGAAATAGAAATAGAAACAAGCATTTGGGCAGACCAGAAGTGGGTTCCTCCCGGTTCGGACCGGTTCGCCCAAACCGGTAGGGACCTGCTGGTGATGTCACAGTGATGTCACGGATCCGGTTCGGTCGGTGCCGGTCTGTGGGCGCCGCCATCTTTTTTTTAAAAAATGATTTTTTTATTTTATTGTTTTGAATTTTTTCTGGTTTTTTTTTTTCTTCTGCGCATGCGCAGAAGCTGAGTTTCTGGCACTGCGCATGCATCGCCATCTTGTTTTTGGCTTTTTTGGGATTTTTTTGGGATTTTTCGGCACTGCACATGCACATGTGCGCGCATGCGCACACATGCAAAGGAGGAAGCGAACTGGCAGCGAGGTAAGTTAGAACTGTCGCAGAGATAAAAATAATTAGAGGTGAAATGAATCTTGTTTCCCTGCTGTCAACCCTCAAGAATAAGACCGGAGTCCAGGAAAGAATAAAAGTAATATATTTCATAACAAAAATAAGAACACCTAAGTCTGTGAAAATAAACTCCAGGATCATTAGAATGAATCCTAGACCAGTCAGTGTCTTCCTCAAAATTTGCAGATTGGGAAATCGTTATCACATTTCTGGAGTCAACAAACTTGCTCCATTTTGAATTGTCATCAATACCCATAAATCTCAGTCTCTTAGCTACTGGACCTCCTTTTCTTCTTTGAGCTAACGGAATGTTCACCATAGCATATGAACCAAAAACGTGCAAGTTTTTTAGGTCGGGTTTGTACCCATACAACATGAAGAAAGGAGTTTGATTGATTACACTACTCCAGGTCCGATTAACAATGTAATTTGCATATTTAATGGCTTCACCCCAGTATGGGTTGCTGAGGTTAGCGTCTTCTAAAAGACATCGCATCATGGTTTGTAGGACCCCTTGTCGTCTTTCTGCGACCCCGTTATGCGCCGGTGTGTATGGGGCTGAGGTCTGATGAGTGATTCCATTTCTACGCATCCAATCCTGGAATCTCTGAGAAAGGAATTCAGCACCACGATCACTTTGAATTCTACGAATTCTACGAATGTCACGTAGTGACATTCACAATACACACATATCGTTTTGATGAAATAGAACAACAGTGTCATGTACCTTAAATACATTATTTCATGTCTTGCATTCGGGAACAAGAGAAAACAAGTCCTGGTTTTCCAGTTAGTGAATTTTGAATATTTACATTTTGGTGAGGAACCACAGGCTTGCTCTGAGCAACCTGTTTCACAATCTTGGTTTTCTTGGCTGCAGCCTTTTGTGAAGCAACAGGATCTCTCACTGGGATATCTCTCTCTGGGCCTGTGCTTCCCTTTTTTGGAATTGGCATACTTGCCTGTGCTTGTGTTTTGGACTTTGACTTTAAATAATAAACACCACCAATTAATACAGTTTCAGCAACAATGTCTCCATCTTTAACTATGTAACTTGTTTTCTCAAGGTGATGAACCTGGAACTTTAAAACTCTAGACAAATGACTCTGACTAAGCAAACTAAAATTTGCTGATGGCACATAATAAACATCTGGAATGACTGCATCGAGCTCTTCAATGTAAACAGTCCCTTTCCCTTCGACCTTAGAGGGATGATTTGAAAAAGAATAAAGCTCACGTAATTCAGGTTCAGGCTCGTGCATTTCTGAGAAAAGATCTTTTCTGTAAGTAACGTGCAATGATGCACCACTGTCCAAAGTCCATAGAAGACGCCTGTCATATCCTTGGCATGGCCCTGGATCATTGGTTAAGGCCAAAGTGATATATGGAGCTTGCAAATCACTTCTGGGACCACGACGACCTTGTCTTCTGCCCCTGCCTCTGCTGCCTCTGGAGTCTGTTCCTCTGGGCTGGTACTGGATGTGAGCTGGAACACGTTGTGGACAAACCCTAGTGACATGTCCCTCACGATT
>QLTV01003124.1:814984-856044 GCA_003457575.1 Thermophis baileyi
CTTTCTTTCTTTCTTTCTTTCTTTCTTTCTTTCTTTCTTTCTTTCTTTCTTTCTTTCTTTCTTTCTTTTCTTTTCTTTCTTTTTCTTTCTTGTCTCTCTCTCTCTTTCTTCTGCAGTAAAAAGCAACCTCTCCCCCAAGGCAAATATCTTGTGACAGCAGCTATGACTCTGGCCGGCGCTCGGCTTACTTTCCTGGCAAGGCTCGGAGACCGCCCGGCATGCCCATCCGCCAGCTCTCCAGACAGCGCCACTTTCTCCCTGCCCCACCAAGGCCCCCGCCAGTCCAGAGGCCGGTGGACCCCTGAGGCCGGCGGAGCTCCATAGGTGCGCGCCCCGATGCTTCCCGGCCCGTGAAGGTCCCAGAGCCGAAGCTGGGAAGGCGAGAGGGGTGACGGCGGTGGAAACCATGCTCTGGCCTGGCAGCGGCGCATTCCCTGTCATGTGCCATCCTGGAGCGTGGTCTCCAGGCTGGCGGGGGCCTTGGCGGGGCAGGGAGAAAGTGGCGCTGCCTGGAGAGCCGGCGGATGAGTGTGCCGGGCGGTCTCCGAGCCTCACCAGGAAGGTAAGCCAAGCGCCAGCCAGGCCCACGCGCTCCCGCCCACCCCTCGCTCTGGCCATTTCCTGGGAAGTTCACAGGAAGTGGCGGCGGGTGGAGCTGGCAGGGCGGAGCCGCCGGTGCAGCAGTGCCCGGCGAGGAAGGCCAGGTGGGGAGGCGCGGCCGATTGTCTCGTTCACAGTGCCATGGGGCGGATGGGCTGGAAGAAGCGCGGTTGAGCGGGGCTGGGGCAGCGCAGCCTATTGTGCCTTCTCTTGCCCTGCTCTCCATCCCGGAGGGCCGCACATCCCCCCACCAATCCTCCGTAGAAACCACCTGCCCCGTTTCTGCAAAGGCAGAGCCCTGCAGGGCGATCTAAAGAGGGGAGGGAGATGCTGTAGAAAAGGCCACCTTCCACCCATGCCTCCCGTGCCGGCTCCACGGGACTTGGGGCCCGCGGGACTTGGGGCTCCGAAGCAGCCCACTGGCTTCCAACCCAGCACCGCAGGCCGAGTTCCCAGAGGGGCGCCGGTGGGCGGCCGGGCCAATCCGCAAAGAGCGCAGGCAGGTGGCCGGGTGAGAAGCCAGTGGGCTGCTTTGGAGCCCCAAGCGCAGCGGAGCCGGAATGGGTGGAAGGCAGCCTTTTCTGCAGCATCCCCCTCCCCTCTTTGGATTGCCCTGCAAGGGGGGGGCTCTGCCTTTGCAGAAACGGGGCGGGCGCATGTGCAGCAGCCCCGGGACATCCGCTTGCCCTTCTGCTGCCCCTCTCAGCATCTGCATTTCCACCATGGGCCGCCCACTCACCCACTGGCTGGGCCGGGCCGGGCTGGATGCCAACCTTGGAAGGCAAGCGGGCGTGAGGGACTGCCGGGAAGGCCGCGTGGAAGGCCGCCAAGCATGGCAGGGCTGCGGGAAAGGGAGTAGGCTGCTACCTCCCTTCTGCGCCGCCCCGACATACTTTCCTGCCTTCCACATGGCCTCTTAGCGCCCCCCTGATGCCCCCTTGCCTCTTAGTGCCCCCCTGCCGCCCCCCTTGCCTCTTAGCACCCCTCTAAGTCATCCCACCACCCCCCAGGGGGCGGTACCACCCACTTTGGGAACCCCTGCCCTAACCCAATATTTTTTTCCCCTCAAGGAACTGATATATCACAATAGGAAGGAAATATACATGGCCAGAACAAAGATTGAAACTTAACACTTGTAGTAACAATCAGCACAGATTCCATGACTTGTGAATAATGTAAAAGATAAAATATGGTGTTGAAATGTTGAAATTCTCCCCTAAGGAGCTCTTAAAATCTCCCAACTCTCTTTTATCCACATGACCAGTAGAGGAGAAGATCTTGGTGACCCTTTCTCTCTCTCACCCCACCTCTTGTTCTTTCCTTTTTGTAGCTATATTGTGTGCATATGAACGGATGTGTCTTTGAATGTGCTTGGAGAATATGCTGTAACAAAGTAGTTAGAAAACAGTTGCTTCCATTAACTGAGCTATTTGTTGAGGCAAACATCACTTATCTATGCTCTGAGATTGAATATATGATCCTATAACAGAATCATCTGCCTGTTAAAAGCCAAATATCATGGGGCAAGTTAACATCCCCCCCCCTATCAATTTGTCATGAATCTCATCAAGTTCTCAGAGAATCCTAGGCTTCCATACAACACACTTTGCAAAATGCTGCTCTGGGATATCTTGAGAAACTGTACTCTAAAAAATCACCTGGTCCTAATAGCATTCACTCTTGGATTCCTAAAGAATATAAATGTGAAATTGCTGATTTAGCAAGAAATACGTTGGCACTCAAAACAGGCCCAGTGCTAGGGAATGTCATTGTGGGATATAGTTAATGTGCCATCAATTTTAAAAAGTGGCCCAGGGAAGATATAGGAAATTGGAGACCAATCAGTTTACTGTCTGTTCCAGTTAAATAGGTAGAAATTATAATAAATATATATATTTATATATATTATATTATATATAAATATATATAATATTAAAAAATATAATAATAAAAAATAACAAGGCACATAAAGGGAATATTCTTGTTGAATGAAAATCAGCATGTATTCCACAAAGGTAAATCCTGCCTCACCAAGTTTTTTTGAGAGTATCAACTGAAATGTAAACAAAGATGGCCCTGAAAAGACTTGGATTTTCAAAAAGTTTTTGACAAAGTTCTTCTTCATTGGCTCTTGAGTAAACTTAGCAGTCATGGAATAAGAGGACCTGTCTTTTTATAGACTGCTGTTTAAAAGCTCAAAAAGCAAATAAATGAAGAGTTTCTCAATGAGTGAAGTAAATAATGGAGAACTTCAAGGATCGGCACTGAGACAAGTACTTTTTAACTTGTTTATAAATCATTTTGACATATGGGTAAGCAATGAGAAATTAACCTTTTCACAGCTGTTATATAGTCAGTGAAGACTATGAACTTCTCTGAACTTCTCTTTCATGGTTATTTATTTTAGACTCTAGTAATGGATTTGTTAACAAGGGTGGGTTACTTTACACTTACTTAAATTGAAGTGCCTTTTTCTACCAGAGTTCAATAAAATGTTCATACAGAGTTGTTTTGTTGGGATTACACAAGAAATAGCTGCATTACCAACTGGTCTGTATGGACAACTGAACACATATGGAACATCGAGGCAGATTGTTTACATTTTATATAATCACAGCAGAATACCATCTGCTTACATTTCTAACATTCCATAGAAGCATGTACCTGAAATACTCTGAGTTGTAGGTTAAATTGGAACATCAATAAATGCCTGACAAAAGTAGACAATATAAACCATTTCTGTAATGTTGCCTAGAAATCTGCAGTAACGGAAGTGATTATGAAGTCATCAGGGGTTGAGATTAGCTTGAAGGATGCTATTCTAAGGCTGGGCTAAGAGCTCTTTTGTCTCATTGATATGACTAATCTTACCTGGAATGTGTTTGGCACAAGAAGCTTTGGTGTCTCTAATCCAAGAGCAGCATCAATTCCACAGAAGATAAGGATTGCCAGAATAATGGAGAAATCGCCCACTAGCTTCCTTACCTAAGAAGTGAAATAACAGAATAGAATAACACAGTTGGAAGGGCCCTTGGATATCATCTAGTTCAATCCCCTATACCAATCTGGATAAATGGATGTCCAATCTCTTAAAAAAGCTCCAGTGATGGAGCACCCACAACTTCTGGAGGCAAGTCACTGTTCTTCTCACTAACAGGAAATTTCTCCTTAATTCTAGGTTGGATCTCTCCTTGATAAGTTTCCATCCATTACTTCTTTTCCTGCTCTCAGGTGCTTTGGAAAACAGGCTGACCCCCTCTTCTCTGTGACAGCCCCTGAAATATTAGAAAACTGCTATCAAATCACCGTAATCCTTTTTTGTTGTTGTTAAACTAGACGTACCTAGTTCCCATAACCCTTTATTGTGTGCTTTAGCCTTCAGACCCTTTATCATCTTTGTTGCTCTTCTCTGCACTCTTTCTAAAGTCTCCACATCTTTTTGTATCATAGTGACAACAACTGGACACAGTATTCCAAGTGTGATCTTACCAGTGCATGTATGGTTCTTCATGTGATCTTGATATTATTCCTCTGTTGCTGAAGTCTAGTACTGCATTGTTGTTGTTTTATTGGCAGCTGCAGCCCACTGGTGGCTCATACTGATTATCCACTAGAACATCTAGATCCCTGTCATAGTTACTCCTGTTGAACCAGGTACTAACTATCCTATATCTGTGCATTTGGTTTTTCTTCCCTAAGCATAAGACCTTACTTTTCTCACCACTGAACTGCATTTTGTTGCACAGGGTCCACTGTGAAGTTTGTCAAGATCCTTCTGGATCTTGAGCCTATCTTCTAAGGTGTTGGCTATTTGCTGCAGCTTGGAGTCATTTGAAAATTTGAAAATTTTCATTTCAAAAATGAAAAAGGCATAAAATTTACAAAACAAATATAACAATTTAGAGTTCATCTCAAGTAACTACTAGAGTTTCAAAAATTATGCAGGACTAAAATATTTTATACTAAAAAGCCCCAATGTGGGACATATTTCTTCATTTCTACAAATCATGAAGTGAATATATACTGCATGTGGCAAAGACTGAATGGCTTCAGAAGAAGTTTGCAAAGGAGCTAAAACAACAATCCTGGGATTAAGTCTTACTGAAGATACGGTTTTTCCCCCTGATTAAATATATAGGAAACTGCATTCTAAGGTGATGGCGTACATGTCACCTCTGATGCTTAGCCATTGTGATTACTACTATTTTGTTTCTCCTGTGTGCTTTTCAATGAGTGATGAATAGATGCATGATAGAAGAAGATGATGATAAAGTTGGTTTTGAGTCTGAGATTCTTATTTGTATGAAAGTTTAAAAACAGAGCTCTGAATCCATTTTAAATCTATATGCTCCTGGAAATAACATTAACTAAGATCCAATCTGTACTCCCAAATACCTGCCAGCCCACCATCTGCCAGTTTAATGAGCTTGCTCCTGGGAATTGTTTGCCTTATGTATCTTCTATAATCCCTGAAGAAACCCCTGCTTGCCCAGTAGGAGGCCATCACAATCACTCACAATAGGCAATCGAACACACTTCTCAGCAATCAGCAGCTATTCATCACATAAACTTTTCAATCCATAGGTTTGCACAGAACATACAACTTTTTTCTTTACCGTTCTCTACTCTCTTTCTGCCCAAAGAGAGAACCAAGATAGGTAAGAATGGAAAATCAAAATAGAGATTAAAACTGATGAGATGGGAAGGGGGCTTTGAGAAATAAAGACAGAGGGAATGTGAATGAGGAAGAAGGAGGCATACCCATGATCTTTTCCTCTTTGTCCATTCTCTACCTCGTCCCCATTTCCTGCAAGTTTCTACTTTTTTACTATGCAGGTAGGCCATCACTGTCCTGGTATTTTCCAATATGTTTAACTGTAGCTCCCATCATATTGTAGGATAATTGGGATACTACTTGAACGTGTTGCGGGGTAGCCGTTACAGGAAGACAGAGTACGTACACAAGCTTACTCACAAGAAGGAAATATTGATTTATTTCATAAATTCAATCAACATGTAATGGATAGGATAGGATAGACAGCTACTTACACCAGTGGGAAAATAGCGACTTGATTTAAATTTTTTCAGGACCATAGCACAGAACAATGTTCCCAGAAACAGAATGAAGGACATGAAAGTGATGTCAGGCACATAGTTGCAACTGTTGCCCACTAGATGGCCCCCTAGTTGCATACACTGATCCTTGGTCAGTAGGGACCAGTTCCCCGATTCCACATCTGATTGCTGTGAAAAAGAAAGGATTGCGTCTCAGAGGAAGATTTGTCCTGGTAATGAGTATACACCACCATTCTTAAGAAAATATTTAGACTGGTTTTCCAGTGGCCTAAACAAGCTGGGAACTCAGGAAACTGTAATCCAACCAGTCTACAAGACTCCAGACTGGATCAAGTTGCGGCTGAATATGAGAGAAAATTATATTATTAGCTAAAGTGGAAGAGGGATCATTGATCGTGCACAGGTTAATATGCTGCCATCTCCATTTGCTGTGGGAATGTGGCTGGTATTTTGTCCTGTGTCATAACTGATTTACATTTTTAAGGCATTTGAGTTCTGTATTGGATTATTGCTTTCTCTGTTTTTAATCTAGCCTCATTTTTAAAAAATGTTCCCCATGTTTGGATTAAGCAAGTAAACAAACAAACAAGCAAACAAAGTGCATACCTGCCTAACCTACATAATATACAATTTTATATTACAGGTAGTCCTTGACTTATGACCACAACTGAGCCCAAAATTTCTGGTGCTAAGCAAAACAGTTGTTGAGTTTTGCCCCACTTTACAACTTTTCTTGCCATAATTGTTAAATGAATCACTGCAGTTGTTAAGTTAGTAACAAAGCTGTTAAGTGAATGTGGCTTCCCCATTGATTTTGCTTGTCGAAAGGTTGCAAAAAGTGATCACATGATCCCAGGACACTGCAACCATCATAAATACATGCCAGTTGCCAAGCATTCAAATTTTGATCATGTGGCCATGGAGGTGCTGCAAAGTTGTAAGTGTGAAAACCAGTCATAAGTCACTTTTTTCAGTGCTGTTGTAACTTTGAATGGTTTCCAAATGAATAATGAATAAATGAATGACTAAATAAATGATCAAGGACTACCTACCTGTATGGCCAATTTTTAAGACTGTTTTTTAGGGGTTTATCACGTGCTTATGTGTTTCACATGCAAACCACTAGGAACCATTTTCTGAATCTGCCAGTAGATAAGCCTAATATAACCATCAGAAGATGAGCCCAAGGATGAAATGGGGCAGTAGCCTACGTGTCCTCCCTTCCCTACAGCTTTCTTCAAGAGGAATTCAGTGCCAGGTCTAATTCTCAGTCTAATTCTCAGATTCTCTCACTCCTGGGTAAACTGGGTGGAAAGCACAAAAAGGTCGAGGAGCCACAAGGACACATGCTCTACTTCTTCAGTGCAGGAAGTAGAGCTTAGAAAAAAGAGAGCTAAGCACCTTCAGGCTGCAACTGCAGGTTAACCCTGAGTCTTTCTTTCTCAGCTTCTGCAAGATAGTCTCAGCATAGGATGAGAACCTGTCCTCATTGATCATCTGGAATTTCACTTTTAACAACCCACTGTTTTAAAAAAATCTCTGTGTGCTCTTTGGCTTCTGGTACATAGTCTTCTGATATGTATGTGGCTGTGACTTTCTCAAATGATACAGAATCAGCAGCAGTAATGGTGGAGAAGTCCTCAGCAGCAAAACAACAACAACAACAACAACAACAAAAAAAAAACACCTGGAAATAATATCTTTATGTCGGGCAACACATCCCAGTTATCAAGTGCAAAAAGACTGCAGTACTCCAAGAAGTACAAAATCCCATCTGCACAAAACATGCTAATCACAACATGCTATGCCCTTCCTATATCTCAGTTTCCATTCTTTTCTAGGGTAGTAGCCAAGTCTTGTATACGGCATTCCTTTGCTTCCATCTAGTGGTTGCCTGGCCTTTTGCAATACATACAATATATGGTTTTGCCTCATTCCTATGTGCAGTATTAAAGATAAAAGTAAAGGTTTCCCCTGTCCAGTCGTTTTAGTTAAGGAAAATAATTTTATTTGTTACCTGTTCAAAACTGCTGAGATTAGGGAACAGAGTCTGGTTCAGGACAGAGGAGTTGCCTGCAAGAAACAATCATCCAAGGTATCAGCAGTTCATTCTGATTTGTGCAATGCAAGGACTGGAGAGGGTAAGAAAAGCAAGAACTTGACAGAATGTTTGGATGTCTGTTTTGTGGCATCTTAAATATGTGTTCAAAAACAGGTTGGTAACATAACAAAGATGCATATTGTTTCTTGCCATAAATCTAAAGACTGGTTTGCAGCATGACCAACTGTTAGGTGGATATTGTTATTTAAAGATTTTTAAAAAGAACAATGTAAGACAAACCAGAAAAGTAGCAATATCATAGAAGAGGGGACTGGTACTGCAATCTAGCTATATCCACAAACTATATTCTCTATATTCTCCAGCCTCTACCCAGAACATCAAGCAAATACTGGATTTCCAAAAAGAAAATGACTGACAGATGTAAAACAGAGGAACCTTTGCTTACAAAGCTAGGCACTATCTAAATGCAGGAGTCTAACATACTTGGACAGAAGTGGATCAAACTGTGCAGGTACCTGCTTTTCTGTGTGGATGATTTCAAGTCCAATTAGGCTGCTTAGGCCAATCAGAGCTTTTCTTTGTGGTATGGGAGAACCCTTTTAGCACTTCCAGTTGGCATGTGTCAGCTGGGGGACTGGTTTAGGCTGCCTTGATCTACTAACAGGGACAAGTGCAAGACAGAGAAAACATAAAAAATAAACCACTGAAGATCAACCCAGAAGTATGTTGGTGACTATCTGAAACAGGGTATTACTGATTGCATCAAGATTTGGGGGTGGGATGGGGTGATATCTCAGCTATATTTGATAAATATCCATGCTGCATTTTTAATACCTACTTGTAAATATTTTCTTAGTTATTAAGATTTGTAATGCATGGTCACGCTATGTTGCCCCAAGCACTGGTGGAATCTTTAACTTCAGTTTGGTTTGTACTTGAACTAGATTTCATTTTTTTATAGTTGTTTTATACTTTTTATTTTATGTTGCTAATTGTCTTGAAGTTATGATGTGTGTGTGTGTGTGTGTGAGTGTGTGTGTGTGTTATAGGTAGTCTTTGACTTATGACCAGAATTGAGCCCAAAATTTATGTTGCTAAGTGAGGCAGTTGTTAAGTGAATTTTGCCCCATTTTACCACTTTTCTTGCCACAGTTGTTAAGTGAATTGCTTCAGTTTTTAAGTTAGTAACACGGTTGTTAAGTGAATCTGGCTTCCCCATTGACTTTGCTTGTCAGAAGGTCACAAAAAGGTGATCACATGACCCCAGGACACTGCAACCGTCATAAATATGAATCAGTTGCCAAGCATCTGAATTTTGATCATGTGACCATGGGGATGCTGCAACGGCCGTAAGTCACCATTTTCAGTGCCATTGTAACTTCAAACAGTCACTAAATGAATTGTTGTAAATCAACGACTACCTGTATATTATAATTTATAAATATGTTAACAGTTACTTTTCCATGTATTTGTCAAGAATTCTTGATGACTTGCCATCTAAAGATCACTATCACTAGCCCATCCTCTCACCATAATATCACTGGTTGCTCATATTACCTGTCTCAGTCAGACGGCAGGTACAGCTATACAAGGTGATGTCATTGATTTTATACTTCCAATTGACAGGGTAATGTTCCACCAGGGACAGCATCTTCTTCACAGCATCATAGATGAAAATGAAACTGATGAGGGCACAGAAGCCTTCCTCAGTGAAGCGTGTGAAATACTGCACCAAGTAACTAGCTTCAGTAGCCACCAGGATAAGGCCAAAGAAGGCCACCCACAAGCCAATCCAGAGGCGGAATTCTAAATAATCCAAGCTGTGGTCTCTGAGAGGGAAGAGCCAAAACAGTCATATTTCTAAGTTTTCTAAAATGAAGCCTGAGCTCTTAGCCAGACAGTTAATCCATTTCTAGCAGGACTACCCCCAAATCTCAAGTTAAACTGAAGAATTTCCCTTAGAGTGGCTCTCTTTTGCCTATTAAGAGACCAGATTCAATCACCAATAATGAATTCCCATTGGTAACTGGCTTTTATTGCCTTGCAGCTTGACTCACCTATTTGGGAAGTTACCAAAAGAGGGTGAAATGAAGTGCCAGTATCAATTTTTATAGCAACCATCAAATGATTTCAGGGAATATATTGAGGGCAGTGGAATGCCTCCATTAGGGAAGAACATACCCTTTCTTCAATGCTGGAGCTCAGGAGTCAGTGCTTCTCCTCAGTTACACTATCAGGATACATTGAATATATAGAACACACTATCAGGATATACTGACAATGTTTGTACAAAAGCACCCTATCCTACAAGCTTAACTTTCTGAAGTGCTTGAATGCAACTCTTATTACACCCAACTAGTACATTCTTGGTCTTGCTGGATGGTAATTATATAGCCTACTATAATGGGAAGATTCTATTTAAGGGAAGAATGAACTTGAAGGATGAGCAAGGCTTTGCTGTCATATTTGGTATCCTCCTTGCACTTGACCAGTTCAGAATTAATTTACACGATCATGTTGGAAAAAGAAGCTTGGCTGATTTTCTTGCTGCGAGCTGATTGGCTAAACCAGCCTTGTAAATGTTCCACTTAACACTCTTGCAGAACAGCCTGGTTTGACATACCTTAGTAAGATTTATCAAAGCAAGTTGACCTGGATATATATCAAATCACTAAAAAGTTGTGTGAGATATTAAATCTATTTTGACTTTACTATACTACAATTGTGTTTTGTTCTAAATTACCAACAAGTAGCAGTGTTCAAGTCAGAGGTGGAAAGACAGAATGACAGATCCAAACTGCAAGCGTGAGTATTGGCTAGTCAACAGGCACAGGCACTGCAAATCGTATATGATCCCCAATCACCTTGATAAGGCTCAAGGAAAGAGAGTTCATGAAGGCTTGCTCCCAACATGCATACCAATACGAAGTGCTACTTACTTGCTGAAGGAGAACAGAAGACGCTCAAAGACAAGAACAGGCCCAGTGCTACTCAGGATGGTGAGAGGCTGCCCAGCAAATAGGCAGAAAAACGCACCAGCGAAGGTAGTACCCAGGAAGCTTTCCAGGACACCCTAGATCATATGAGGAAGCACATGGCTTTGCTTGGTTGAACATTAGCAGCATACCAGCTCTCAAATGATGGATACAAGTCAGCCAAATGGCATAACTACATAGCAATATGAAACTGTTTGCCTACTAACATTGGTAGGAATGTACATAAGACTAAAGAAATGCAGACTGATGCAGTGAGGGAAAAGTAATGGAAGTTACAGAAGGATTGTAGGCTATCAGCTTTTTGCACAGACCTGCATGTTATTTGTAGCATCTCCCAGCATTCCTCCAAAGGTGATTGCGTTGGTGACTGTAGCCAGGTAGATATAGAGGATGGCTGAGAGACACTGGAGGCTGAGGCCATCAGAGAAGTCACTGCCATACCAAGGGGCTTTTCGCTGGATATCCTTTAATAACCCTCCAAATAGCCTGCAAGAAAAAGACTTAATTTTTTTTAAAAAAATTGCTATACTGTATATGTGTACTTTGGATAACTTATATTTCTTTCTAAACTTGTACCCTTGGGGAAAGGATAGAAGAGAATTCAAATTGACTCTCTTTTCAGGGCAGTACGATTCTCCCTTGCAGCTATACAGTGAAGAGAGAGATCTCCATGCTTTAATTTCCCCAGCCAAACCTCTGTGAGTTTTACCTTCCAGTCTTCTCCAGCTCTTCACTTATGTACTGGTGCCCATGAGCCTGTCGGTCATCCACAGCAGATTTGTTTCCATTAGCATGAGGACTCCAGTCACGGATGCGCATGGAGATCCTGAGGATGTAACAGGGATAGTATAGTATATAATACAGCCATTTTGTGTACACACAAGCCATATTATAATGATGGTGATTGATTCTGAGCTAAATATCATATTCTGGTTCTTACAACCAAACTCCAGCTTATTTCTGTTACTTCCAGTGCAACTCACTATCTAAGCAACATATCAAAACCCAATATCATTATTGTCTTATCATAGTGTATCAAAGCAAAACAGCAGAGCCACATGCTTCCTCATATGATCTTGTTTCTAAGAAATAATCAAACTGCACGAGAAAACAGATTTCTCATATGGTTAAGTTGCATATCATGAGTGACACAAATATATTCTCTGGATATAAACGGAAACTGTGATATTTTCACAACTTCAGCCAGCTAGGATTGCAGAGGTCATTATGATAGGTGGAGGAACAGCACTTTTTTCAGCAACAGGTACAGAGCTGGGAAAATGGAACAGCAACACATAAGTATAGATGCTTATGGGGAATATATGGATTTATATCCAGATAAAGCATGTAATAGTACAATACTTTCCACCTAAATTTTAATTAGATTTCCTTAGATTTGTCAAATGTGATACACATTTTTCTCCATCTGCATCTCTTTTCAGTAAGATACCTTTTCTGTGGTGAGGGCAAACTTTTTGGGGGACAAATTCGAATGGTTGGATCCCATTTGCCTGGTGGTAAGACAGTCAGCTCATCCAGAAACTCATCAATTCCTGCAACGAGGTCTTCAGTATCTTTTGCTTTCCAAGCAATTCTCTGAAAAAGCTGGAAGGCAATATCATTAGTTCTAGGTATTCTTTATAGCAGGAATAGCACGGTAAGAGGAAACAGCTTTGTGAAATGGCTTCCTTGGTTTAGCAAAGCAGACCACAGCTCAGTTTACATAACTTGAGAGGAAGACTTGGAAAAAGGATTGCCAGCTTTTAATCCACAGAATTTATAAAACTATGCAACAAAGTAACAAATCTGGTAGGACTTCATTTGTTCATTCATTCATTTGACTTAATCCTTCCTTTTTCCTCTTTCAGCAATGAAAGAAACAAGAACCAAATTTTGATGCACTTGTTCATTCAAATTGTCAGTAGGATCCACAAAAAGATCTCATAACATTCAGTGGCAAAAATACAAAAAAAAAAAAATCAGAAAATCCAGAAGGGGTTGAAAGCTTTTTTCACAAAACCAGTGAAAATGAAGACATTTTGAATAGCTAGAATTAAATACAAATTGCTATCTTAAGGAGATGACATACAGTATTACGTTTCACTGATATTCAAATAATGGAAGCAAGACTGATGTATTCCCTATATGTTTTAAGGCATCTATGACATTTGAAATAATTGGAATTTTAATTGTTGTTTAAATTCTTTTAATGTTAGGGGAATAGTTATCTACAGGAAACTTATAACAATAAATTCATCTTTTTTATCCCAGAAAAAAATCAATACAAACAGTTAAATGCCACTGAGTGTATGGGGAAAGATTCCTAGATTATTTTTACCTAAATTGCAGTTAATGGGAACTTTTACTTGCTACTTTCATGCCTTTCACTTTTATCAGTAGATATACATATTTCTTTTAATTTCTTTAATGGAATGCAGATGCTTAAGTAAAAATAGCACTATAGCTTCAATTAGAAAGTTATTAAATTTCCTTTTCATAGCATGATATGATATATTTTATTATAGCTCTATTGTATTTTTGAGGGACGCGGTGGCTCAGTGGCTAAGATGCTGAGCTTGTCAGTCAGAAGGTTGGCAGTTCAGCGGTTCGAATCCCTAGCGCTGCATAACGGGGTGAGCTCCCGTTACTTGTCCCAGCTTCTGCCAACCTAGCAGTTCGAAAGCACGTAAAAAATGCAAGCAGAAAAATAGGGACCATTTTGGTGGGAAGGTAACAGCGCTCCGTGCACCTTCGGCGTTGAGTCATGCTGGCTACATGACCACGGAAACGTCTTCAGACAGCGCTGGCTCTTCGGCTTAGAAACAGAGATGAGCACCACCCCTAGAGCCAGAAACGACTAGCACGCATGTGCAGGGGAATCTTTACCTTATTGTATTTTCTGCATTAAAAGCTGCAAGTCATATCTGGAAATTATTAAGATGGTTATAAAACTTTGACCCTTCTTCACATGACATTTTTATAGTATGGGATAATTTGAGTCTAAAGGTAGCACTTTTTTTTTTGTAGAAGTAATGGGAAATTAGGATTATACATTGCCAATCAAGTTTTTAACCAATTTAAGGTTTTTTTAAACTTTATATCTCACCTTTATTATTTTTACAAATAACTCAAGGCAGTGAAGATACCTTCTTCCTCCTATTGTCCTCACAACAACCACCCTGTGAGGTAAATTGGGCTGAGAGAGAGTGACTGACCCAAAGTCAGCCAGTTGCTTTTCATGGCAAAGGCAGGAGTAGAACTCGCAGTTTCTGGCATTCTAGCTTTATGCCTTAACCACTAGACCAAACTTTTGCAAAGTTATTGCAAAAAGAATCTGGGTTGTCCAAATTTGCAAAATAGCAGGTGAAAAAGGACAGAGCAGCTGTGAACAATATTGCTTAGGCTGATTGTGTAAGCAATTGGCTTTGCCTGGATTATTGCAGCACATTCTAATAGAGGGCTACCTTTGAAGAGCAATTGGAAATGGCAGCTAATGCAATGGTTTGCATCACATGCTCATATGACCTTGCTACTTCAAGAGGTACAAAGGGTTGCAGTTGGCTTGTGGGTGCAATTCAAGGTGCTGGTAGTTATTGTTAAAGTCCTATATAGCTCAGATCCTGAATATCTGCAAGACTGCCTTCTCCTGGGAGTAGGTGCCCATCCAAGAAGGCTGGGGATTAAAAAATTTTTACTACCGGTTCTGTGGGCGTGGCTTGGTGGGTGTGTCATGGCTTGGTGGGTGTGTCATGGCTTGGTGGGCGTGGCAGGGGAAGGATACTGTAAAATCTCCATTTCCTCCCGATCAGCTGGGACTCGGGAGGCAGAGAATAGATGGGTGCGGGGCTAGTCAGAGGTGGTATTTACTAGTTCTCCGAACTACTCAAAATTTCTGCTACCGGTTCTCTAGAACTGGTCAGAACCTGCTGAATATCACCTCTGGGTCTTGTGGGTTGTTATTGCAATGTTGCTTCTTTGCTATTGGACATGAAGTGATGCTCTTCCTATTTATTTAGGTTGATATATGTTCGGATTTTGATTTTATACTTTTATGTTTATAACCTGATTTATAAATGCTCAGAGCCATTAGCCATTGGAATGACAAATGAAAATAATGAGTGATTTTAATATCACATGATACTAGACCCATAACTGGAAGATTATTCTATAAAAAGCATTCTATGAATCTTTTTCTTTGCTCAGTGGGGCCTGATTTTTATACTAGTACAATGAGATTTATATTTTTCTAATCACAAAAATTAAAAAAATTGAAGAATCATTTCCAAAGTCATAATACCTACATTTTAAGAAGATTAAATTTCTCTAATTCTCACTTTTAATATCTTCAATCCTAAAAACTCTTAATATTTTATATGTAAATTTTCTTCATCGGTTTTGCAAATAGTATCCATTTAAAAAAAATCTGCTATTTGATATTTTAAATTTTACTACTAGTCACACTTCTGAAATATTTTTTGATAATTTTTTCCATGATGTTTTATATAATAAAATTTTGCTTCTGTGTAATTGTTTACTTGCGAAACAAAATATTTAATCTCCATTTTAAGCTGAAAAGTGATGAAGGCAATGGATTATAAATAGCTAACAGTAGTGAAACATAACTGATTGTAATTTCAGTTGTGTATTTGTTAATATGTAAACAAAAGTTAAGTGAGATTAAAGTACTATCTATTCTTGAATTGATGTTTGATATTTGTTTACATAACTGTTGGATAGTTAGACTTCTGATCTAAATACAAGTTCTTCATTTCTGATTCAGGCTGAGTATATGAGTTCCTTTATATTTGCCATTATATAAATATGTGTTGAGAAATCAATTCCAATTCCATGCTTCATTTGTCCAAATTTTATACCACGTCTAACTTAAGGAGCTATGCCAGTACATCTTCCTTTTTTTCTATATTTATCCTCATACTAGAGGTTCGATTCTCTATTGGACTGGGTCTTTTGCAAAAACTGCCTTGTTCTAAAGGGTGATTTAGATGTTATATTAGCTACTGAATATTAGGAGGTACTACATGACCAGTTTCATTCTTACAGTATTGACTCATAGAATCATATGGAAGGGACCTCGGAGTTCTTCTAGTGATCTAGATGTTATTTAAAGGGTGGCCTCTGATTTCAAAACCAATCTGTATCCAAGACTGCATCTCATCTCCACTATTAAAGAATTCTTTGAGAAATATTTCCTATGTATACCAAGCAGAGTTAATTGTTTATAATGAGTTAAATGTTTAATTTTCTTAATACCCACGGCCCTTAAAATAAATAATAAATAAATAAACATACATACATACATACATACATACATACATACATATAATGCTTTTCCTGCAAAAAATTTTTTTCACAAAAAGCTTTTTATTTTTGGTATCAAACAACAGAGTGGGAATCATAAACTTTCAGAATTCTGAAAGGAGATTTAGATTCAACTTTTAACTCAAATTCTTTAGCCTCCTAATCAGTCAAAGGTAAATTAGATAATTTTCTGAATCAGGTTTCAAGCCAAATCTTGTGTTTGTTATATTCCCCTATTAAAAAGATATTTGCTATTGCTCTTCACTGCTAAATTATAGAATTTATTTTTTTATACTAGAAATGGAATGGATGACTTGTGATTTATTAAATTATATTATTCTGCTTCCAGTGCAGAAGAAATCAGACTTTGTTCATACCACAGTTTGAATGAAAATCTAGCAATACAAGGAAGTATGAAAGAATAAATTAAAGACAAGCCTTCTATGGCCAGATTTAGTCTACTCTTTTACTTGGCAACTAGAAGCTTGGTCTTGGATATATTGAACAATAGCTGTCTTCCCCTCTAGGCATTAATGCCACCCTACTCTATCCTGACAAAAGAAGTTCAGCAGCAACCAAACTTACTTCATCTGTTAAGAGAGTTGCCATTGCTCTGCCAATTTCATGGTAGGCCTTCAATCTGGCTCTGGGACCCAACAGGATAAAGAGGAATCTAAAAACAAGTACACAAAAGTCATAAATGGCACTACTATATACAGAGCCTTTGAGAATGGGCAGTGTATAAGAAAGTAAGGAAGTCAGTAATAAATACAGCCCATCAGGGGTGGGTTCCTCCCGGTTCGGACCGGTCTCCCGAACTGGTAGCGGCCCGCTGGTGATGTCACGATGATGTCAACGAACCGGATTGGTTGGTGCCGGTCCGTGGGGGGCCGCCATCTTTTTTTTGAATTTTTTTGAATTTTTTTTTTCCTTCTGAGCATGCGCAGAAGCCGACTTCTGGCACTGTGCATGCGGTCGCCATCTTTTTTCCGGCTTTGTTTTTTTTTCAGATTTTTTGTTACTGCGCATGCGAGCGCACGTGAAGCACGCACGTGCCCACAAGGCGCGGGAGGGAGCAAACCGGCAGCGAGGTAAGTTGGAACCCACCCCTGCAGCCCATGCTCATTTTCCTTGAACACTGAGACCAGAATCCTATACACAGCTAAATGACTGTGAAAGTGGGAGGCATTGGAAGACTTGGAATGGAAAATAGAGTTTAGATGCCTGGTTCCTGCACTGATGAGTCCATTCTTAATCTGGAAGAACTTTTGAGTCTTTTTGTCTAAACCATGCCATATAATCACAAGGGAGAACACAATTGCCCTTGAGCCCAGCTAGAACAGAGAGCCTCAGATACCATAAAGACTTGGCCTCTTTCATAACTAGTTCTAGGCTTGTTCCTCTGTTTAGTGAGGAATTATATCTATTATTTGGCCTTATTGAGTCTACCCTCTGCAGTTCACAAAAAATGGTTTATTTACATTATGTGTGAACTCAGGCTTGTTCAATAAGTTTTGTGTTGTGAGCTCAGCCATTGTCTGTTAGGCCTGGGATATGAACAGCAACTTAGCTTGTGCTTCCATGCACTAAAAAGAACATTTCAGAAAGGCCAGAAATTGAAAAGAATAACTTAGATTATCAAAATCATATCAAGTCCAATCATTGCACAAGGCAAGAATTCAAATTACGGTAAGCATTCCCCATAGCTTCTTTCTGAACATACCTAACCACTTGGAGCAGTGGTGAAATCCAATTTTTTTTACTACCGGTTCTTTGGGCGTGGCTTGGTGGGCGTGGTGTGGCTTGGTGGGCATGGCTTGGTGGGCGTGGCAGGGGAAGGATACTGCAAAATCTCAATTCCCACCCCACTCTGGGGCCAGCCAGAGGTGGTATTTGCCAGTTCTCCGAACTACTCAAAATTTCCGCTACCGGTTCTCCGAACTACTCAAAATTTCCGCTACTGGTTCTCCAGAACCTGTCAGAACCTGCTGGATTTCACCCCTGACTTGGAGGATGCAAGACTAGGAATCAGAGATGCATTGATGCAGACACATTTTATCTGGCTAATATACTAATTAATTTAGGCAACATCCAACTGCCACAACTGAATGTTTAAGTGTGGCGAGTGAGCAGGCTGAAATCCTCTAGTTATATATCAGAAGATAGTTGGTTCTGTTAATTTCCAAAGGTAGCTTGATCTGAGATTCTTGATGCAAATAGCGAATTGCTCCATTCAAGCATACACTATTGGCCTGAAATCTGCTATTCCACTAGAAGTCTTTAACAAAGATCATCTGACCCCTTTTCTATTCTTTCTGATTACCTGCTAGGAAAAGCAACTTCAGTCAAGCTTCCAAGAAGCACTGAGTTTTGCAGGCGTACAAAAGCAGTGAAGGGCTTTTCTAGGAAAGAGACTTCTCCTACAAGAATGTTGGCCACTTCGGTTCCAGCTGGAATTTTCTTTTTAAACCGATTTTTTAGCTGCAGTGAAAGGAAATTAAGAATAAGAAACCAAAAATCAGTAGGAGACTAATTTTCAGACTAATTATATTAAACGGCATAATCTTTTGTGAACCGTTGCTTATTTCATCAGATGCAGTTCATCAGAGTTGGCAAATTTCCAGATTGCAGAAAGCAACAGCAAGATACTAGAATATTCCTGAGAAAATACTGTCATCCTCCACTGCCATTAACACAGCCTGATCATCATTAGTTGTACTTCATTTATAACAGGAAGTAAGAATCCAAGCATTGTGAACAGCACGGAAAAAGCTCTTCCCTCAAAGAGAATTTTTATAAAATGATATATTATTGATATAAGGTAATCCTTGACTTATGACTGTTCATTTAACCACAGTTTTGTCAGCTTTGGAAAATGTAACCTACAACCCATTCTTGAATTTACAACTACTGTACCATCCTCACCGTCATGTGGTCATAATTCGGGTGCTTGGCAACTGGCTTGCATTTACGACAGTTGCAATATCTTGCCATTGTGTGATCACCATTTATAATCTTCCCAGCTGGCTTCCAAAAGCAAAGTCAATTTTGGGAAGCTGGAACTGCCACTTGAACCCTGAGTTTTACAGGTTTATATGGAATGTTGGAAATATCCCCAATGTTACATTAACAGCACACATCTCTTATTCATGATATGGTTTTCATGATATGAAAATTATTTGCATGATGTGGTTACCTGCTTTCTGTGCAATCCCCTGTTTAGTTGTTCTATTGTACCCAAAACCTTCTGGTCTTGGTTTTTAATCTGTTCCCAAACTCCCACATAGAGCATCTTACATGTCTGACAGTAGAATGCAATGTTATTCTTATAAAATAAAATTATATTACCATACTATTACCATAATAAAAATTGATAACATTATATTTTTGTAAAATAAAAGAGTAAGAGGTGTTTGTGGCTTCTTGTACCCTGGATAAAAGTATAAAGCTTCAACTTTCCGAATGTGATAAACCTCAAACCAAATTGGACAGATTGTTGAGCAAACGGGAGAAAATAGGAGTTTGGCAAGAGAGTCGGAAGAGACAGAGAGGAAGATCTCAAACTGATGGCTGCTATTCTGCTGATTGACAGCAGAAGTCATCTTGAGAAACTAGAGACTGTTGTAGTGGTGAATGATTCTGTCTCCAGAGGAACTAAGGCAGATGTGCACAGATCCAAAATAGTGTTGCAGAGTGCATGCTGCCTTCAGGTGCTGATATCCAATACTTGATAGAAAGTTAGTAAAATTATTCAAAGCCATCAGCTATTATCATTTCCTAGTCTGGGTAGGCAAAATACTGTAAAAGTGCAAGTATTTGGTTTGGTTGTACTTTATGTGGAAATGATCTGGATGTCTTTGTCAATTACAAGTTAAATATGAGACAGATTGTGAGTTGCTCAAAAAGCAAATGTTACCAAGTTCATTAATAGGATACCGAGTCTGGATCACGGGAAGTAATTTTTCCACTCTGTTCTGGTTAGACCACACTTGGACCATTGTGTCTAATTTTGCTGTTTGGGCTTTAAGGAACATCCTTCACTTGATAGCCCCACCTTTGTATCACCCCCCCCCCCTTTTTAAATTTAACACCTTTTCTTACCTTTTCCCTTAATTGTACCTCCACCTTTGTATCACCCCCCCCCATTTTTACATTTAACACTATTGCTTACCTGTTCCATTAATGGTACCTCTGAGACCTCACACTTTGCATCTGAATGTCTGTTAGCCCTATCTGCAACATTTTTTTAAAAAAAAAGAAGAGATCAATGATGCTTCATATATAGTGTAGCTTAAATATTATGAGTTACTTCCACTGTAATTGCAATTTTAATTACGATGAATTATAACCTTCAAGTCTTTAATTATTTTAATCCAACCTATAACCATTTTAACAACATACTGAACCTTTGCACATGCTATTCTTGCTGACTTCAATTTGTACTGCTTTCTGCTTTACCACCTTCACATTCATCTGCCTTCAGAATTTTTGCCTAACTTTGCAAAAGGTCCAGGTTGTATATTAGCATTGTAAGAATTATTTATTGCACTCTCTCTTCTGATTGGACAGTCCTTTCCATTCCATTCTGTCAATGCTCTAGGCGTCTAGGGGCATCTCTGTAATGCATGCTTATTTCCTGATGTTGTAATTACAGGGACAAGAAAGTGGGAAGGATACTCTTTAGCATAGTTTAGCATGGGATGCATAGTTTAAAAATGTGCTGATAAAAGCTGGAGCAAATGCTATACTGCTACCATTAACAGGCAAACATCAGTGTTAAACTATGGAGTTTTTCCTGCTGCTTATGTCTGACACAAGAGGGGGTAGCTACATAGCATCTAAGCTTCATATTTGAATTGGCAGTAAAAAAAAAAAATGCTAGTTACTTACCAGCACAAGGGGACACGCCCATTTCAAACAGCATCTTCAGTTGAGATTTGGTTGCATGATGATAAGGTTTGAGGAGTAAGACATAGGTAAGTTTCTTCAAGAGTTCCGGCTTGAAGGCCTGTTTCTCTATCTGGATCTCAATCACTTTCTCTTGAACATAAAATGAACACATGTTGAAGCTACTAAATCACTTCCTTTTCTGCAATCGTATCTACCTTTTGCACTTTATTGAAAGGCATTTTGTATCAATAACTCTATGTTAATTAGCAATTGTTTTAATAAAATCCATATACTGATTCAACTGGAGGTAAGGGAATCCAACAATTTCAATAACAGCATTGGTTCCCTTACTAAATTAAACTTGCAACCTTTAAGATTTAGTGTAACAGGAAAAATACTCCCCAGTGAACACAGTAGGATGGAGTTTCTGGAATGTATCTAACTTTCCTGCACCATTTGTTCTTCTGTTGACTCATTGACTGATTTACATGCTGTAGTGCCTATTTTATACTGAATAAACCGCAAAGAGGAGTTTCCACAATGGACTATGCTATGGTTTAAAATCACATTGTTGAGGTTCATTTAACTTTCTAAGCCAAAGCCAAACAAACCTCACTGTGGCTTAATGTGATATGCAAACCCATTATGTGGGTTTGGCATGCCATGGCTTTCCCTCAAATTTGATTAGACTAATAAAGTACAGTAAAGCAAACTAGTTCTTGAGAGGTGATGGTGTTTCTGTTTTTCTAAATCACAGTATGGGTCTGGACTCTGGAGACATGTTTGAATAGGACTGCTTCTGGATTGACATGGAACAGACTGAAATTTTTTTTGTAACTCTGATTTGGGACAGATTACATTGTCTTTCTAGAGCCTGTGAATACACTATAGCATGTTGTGTTGACTATATAGCTCAAGAAGCATAGATACTTTGCATATTTTATTTTACTTATCCTAGTGGCATTAGAAACAAAGATGGCAAGTAAAGAATTCCTCAGTTCTCGTTCTGTCTCTGTCTCTGTCTCTGTCTCTGTCTCTGTCTCTCTCTCCCTCTCTCCCTCTCTCCCCTCTAAAGTCTTTAGCCTATTTCCTACAAGAACAGTCCTTTTTTCTTTTCTCTCTCTCACCATAATGAAATATGTCCTTGGGCTTTCTGAGCATAGTTGTTTTCTTGCAGTCATTTCATTGCCAAACTAGGTAACATCATCAATGCTACAAGGGAGTGGGGTTTGCTATCATTTTATGTTCTAGTTGCTTGCCCTGTCAGTGTTCATGGGAATGTTTTTGGTGGTTTCTTGATTAGGTTGTATTTACTGTTAGCTTGCTTGTTCCTTATAAGAAAATAATTTACATAATCCTATATTTCATATCATGCATATTTTTGAGGAAAGTACTTGTCCTTTTTTAAGCATCCATGGCTAGATATTTTAACGGGCTAGATATTTTAACGGGCTTATTCATATACATAAAAATACTGCCCAAGTAAATGAACTGGAGGATTCCAACCAAGTTTATGTTAACTTTTGCCTTAAACATATGTGTCTCCATGCAAAAAAGTGAGAGAGCCATCATCCCTTGCTTCTTTAGAAAAAGTGGTAGAAGGGTTTAACAATGCACAAGAACAAGCAAGAAGGGGAACAAGAAGGTGTCCTGAGACACAAGGCTACTGGAAGTTCAAGATTCTTGAGTCTTTTTTTTTCTTGCTGCCGCTGGGAAAATTATTCTTCTGGCTCTTCCCTGCTATTGTGAGGATTGCATTTTGCTCTGAGTGAACAGGGAAGTTTGCAGGTGACAAGAAGAATAAAAAAATCTCAGTTGTAAACTAATTCTCTCTGTTTCTTTCCTGTGTGCTTCTTTTCCATTATACCATTAAAGTTTTGCAAAATATTACATAAGTAAATTCAAAGCTTTAAATGGAACTGTAGAAAAATGAACATCAAATGGATCCAACCAAAAGTAACTTCTTGAATTAGTTAATGATACAGCACAAGATAGTGACTGTTGATAGAATGAAATGAAATTCTTACCCACTTTCCCAGTTCCGAAAGTGAAATATATACAGGTCTTGGATTTTCACTTTGACAGAGCTGCATAATTGCCTATTTCCTCTTAATTTCTACATTGAGAGAAACCCTTGCGAGTGGTAAAGCTCCCCTAAAGAGCTGGGGAGAGACCATACTGAGATCCTCTCTCTCCTATTCAAATTTTCCTTAACTAATCAGAATAAATGGCCATGTTCAGCTGAATGGTTCATTGCATATAAACTTATTTGAAATTAAGCAAAACATTTAGATTCTTTACTTCAGCAGAACTTCATCAATGCAGAAGCCCAGAAATAAACCATGTTAAACAGTGGTGAAATCCTTTTTTTTTTTTACTACCGGTTCTGTGGGTGTGGCTTGGTGGGCATGGCAGGGGAAGGATACTGCAAAATCTCCATTCCCACCCCAATCCAGGGGAAGGATACTGCAAAATCCCCATTCCCTCCCCAATCCTGGGGGAAGGATATTGCAAAATCTCCATTCCCACCCCACTCTGGGGCCAGCCAGAGGTGGTATTTGCCAGTTCTCCAAACTACTCAAAATTTCCACTACCGGTTCTCCAGAACCTGTCAGAACCTGCTGGATTTCACCCCTGATGTTAAATCAGTATAAACCATGCAATGCCAAAGCTTACACTGAGCCAAACACTAATTAAGAAACTAGTGTTTTCATTGAAGAAGTTGCTTTTGTTCCAGAATAGAAGATGCCTCATGAAGGAGAGATTATTTTTCCCCACACTTCTACATACCAACTATTTGTTTAAAATTATGAGCTTCCAAGTCTAGAAGAACAGCTCCTTTTCTTATACAGGTCCTAAGTTCAAACAAACTATGAAGGGGCAGAGTCGTAACGTGAGGCTTGCTCCAACGTTCTCCTCCATCTTCTACTTTTTCTTCAAACTTTATCCACCTGCAATAAAATACCTTAATTAAAGAAGTAATTAAATCCCTTGTTCACAGGACAATTTGTATTTCCATTTTTGATTTATCAATCACTAGGAATTGACACCAATTTGATGGCACACAAGATCATGGATCATCAAAGCATTACTTTTCAAATAAATATACTGTATATCATTGGTTTTTCCCCCTCTCTCAAGCTCAAGGAAGAGGAAGATTCTAAACTGAGCATGGGCATTTCTAGGATCCTTTCTTATAATTACCAAAACACTGTCATTCTAAATAAATCTGTCAGGAAATTGCTGAATTACTAGTAAATTTTTTAGAATATCATCCCCACAAATAGACCTTAGGCATCTTTTTTACCATTGATAAACCAGTGAAGAATCAGGGGAAAAGATCTGCCCCTTCCAAAGACATTAGCAACAATAAGGTCCCATCCTGCCCTGGATGGTTGTGTTCTGGCCCTGGAAAGGATATTATCACTGAGACTGGGGTAGGATCAATGTGTGTATGAGTTTTTAACTGTTTTTTAACTGTTTTTAACTGTTTTTATTATGTTTTCTTTTAGGAGGTCTAACATGGCTGAGTGCAAAATCTCTCGGCTGACATCAAGTCTGAACCTTTGTCGCACAGCTCAGCTGAGGTCAACAGCAGGCAGCTGACCCTCATTGAAACAGCAGTGGGTCAGGCTGGTTTCTAAAAACAGTGGTTGAGGTGCTGAACTGCCAATGCTTGGCTGAGGGAAGAGGCTACTTGGAGTGTTTAGCTGCACACTTCGTAGATCAGCTGGAGCTCCTCAAGGGCTATTTGCTATTATGCAGTTTGCGTGACTACAGACAATTTGTACCAAAGGCATAGAAACAAGCCAAGGCTTCTTCTCACCAAAACCACTGGGACATTTTCCAGTCAAAACCTTTCACATATGCATTTACCACAGTGCTGTGCAGTTCTAGTTGTGTATCCTACCCATCATTTACTTCTGTACCTGTGCTATTGTTACTCAGGGGTCAAAATGGCCATTAACATCTTGTCCACTTATCTAAAAGGAAAAGGAAATATTTAATACTAAAAAGAAAGTTGGGTGTATTTCAGCACACTAAAGCTGATGAAGCCTCTTCAGACCTAGAATGAGTTTTTCACCTGGAAGAATCAACTCTATACAACATAACAAAGAACGCTAATAGAATTCCATTTCTTTGTCTACTGTGATGACTTTCACATTAAAAATCCAGTTATAGAAAAGATGGAGAAAAAGATTTCACAGTACAGGTAGTCCTCGACTTACAACTGTTCGTTCAATGACTGTTCAAAGTTACAATGGCACTGAAAAATGTGACTTATGATCGCTTTTCATACTTACGATCTTTGCAGCATCCCCATGATCATGTGATCAAAATTCAGATGCTTGGCAACTGGTTCATATTTATGACCTCCCAGGATCATGTGATCACCTTTTGCAACGTTCTGACAAGCACAGTCAATGGAGAAGCCAGATTCACTTAACAGCCATGTTACTAACTCATCAACTTCAGTGATTCACTTAACAACTGTGGTAAGAAAGGTCGTAAAATGGGGCAAAACTCACTTAACAAATGTTTCACTTAACAACAGAAATTTTGGGCTCAATTGTGGTCGTAAGTCAAGGACTACCTGTACATAGAACATGAGGAAAGGAAGGAAACATGTTAGAATAACATAGCTTTAGAATAACTTTTAGAATGCCTAAAAGTTGATGGCATTCGTGTGTATGCATTGGAATTCCAAAAACTGACACCATTCCCTGCAACTCCCCTTTTTCCATTGATTTAGTGTCTCACTTCATATGAGATTTGGGGGGAATCTAACATTCAATTTTGAAAAGTTACTGGCCTTAATTTATTAAACTATTACTGAAATATGACTCAGCCTCAGAAGAGATCAAAGATTGCATGATTATAAATGTATGTAAAAATTGAATGTAGTAATAGGGATGAAACAATGGGCATTTTAATGAAAGAAGGGCAAAAAACCCCTCTCCAAATAGTACACATAAAGTAAATTGGTACAGTATGTTCTATTACTGGCACATTACTCCAGTTTTCATCATTAAAATGAAGAATTCATTTTCTAAAAATGTTGGAAATTCAATATTGGTTGGATGTTTTTTCACATTTGGTGGCAAGGTGGCAAACTCAACAGTTTTGGAAAATAATCCCTAAGAATGAAACAAAATTTGAAAGCTGAATTTCATTTGCATTTTGTAATGTTCTGATTAAATTTTATTAAACCAGGCATTCCTTCAAATTATACAGAATTACTTCTATGTATGTTAACCACTGCAATGGTTTTATATGCTACTTATTGGAAAGAATATTCAATTCCTTTTTTGAAAGAATGGTTATCCAAGTCCTGGATGTATGCTTCAATGTGTAAATAACTTTATATTTAAAAAATGTGATGTAAAATAATTGTAACTGGAAATCATTTTTGGACTACAGTTTAATATGGACTCCATTATAGGGGTTTTCTGTGTTTAAAATTTCAATCTTATGGAAAATTGGATTTTTAGTCTTGTTCCAATTAATTATAGCTCACACTGTAGGTAATGATTTATATTTTGTTAACCAGACCTTCTTAGTGTTACAGGTAACAGCAATTTTAGTTTCCTTTAAAAATGATATGTCCATACGTTTGTGAGCAGTTAATGATATGTTGAAAACAATATTATTACCAAAATTTTAGATACATTTTTTACTTATCTGCATCTTACTAATTGTGTTCTACTTTATATGTGTTTTATCTTTCATGGTTTATACTCTTTTAAAGATGGTTTTAAAAAACCCTTAAGGGGGAGGAGGAAGATGGTTCAACTTAAGTTAGTTACATACATAGATACAGAACTTGTTAAGATCAGTTTGATTCAGTCTGCAGGTTCCAAGAGGTGACAGCTCCTGACTGATCTGACTTCCTCAAGTTCAGAAGCTAAATAAGCTCAGACCTTGAGAAGTTGATAAAAACTTCCAGGAGGAAAGCAGTGGCAGATCAGTTCCATAATCCTGCCTGTTAGAGGCAACTTCACTGCTCTAAGGGAATTTCTTCATCACTGAGTTGCAGTGCTCTCCATCCATACCTTAGCTAGCAGATATCTAGCTTGACATGTAATTGGGTTCCCCCTTGCCAGTCCCTATCATGCCAGTATTGCCTATGTTCCCAATCAGTGCACTCCAAGATAATGTGGGAAGGCTGCCTTTGCACAAGCCTGCAATAAGGGGGAAATTATTACTTTAATCTGATATGCCTGAGGATGACTTCAGGGTCTCCCATTCACCGCTGGGATGAAATGAAAGCAACTTATTGGCACGTGGCAGAGAAGAGCTGCTGCCAGAGCATCTTTGCCCCATATCGAAGTGCATGTGGCGAAAGGTCTTCTGTTCACATCTATGCATGCAAAGAGAAAAAAGCAGGGAAAAATGGAGGGAGGCAGCATAACTTCCCACCAGTGAAGGAGACGGGTAATTGTAGGTTCTGGACTAAAATGGCCTTATTGGTAACACTTTTGTGTGTAATTTTAAAATGAGTTAACTCGGATCATTTGGAATGGGATCCTGGTGTTTAGCTTCAGAGCCTTGTTCTGACAGTCCCACTCCTTTTTAGCACCATTTCATCCTTGCAAGCTAAGGGCAACTAGGCAAGTGTCCTAGACTTAGACCCCAGTAAAAGAGGGGCTCCTGCATGTAAAGGATTGGTTTTATCTCTACCTTTGGGGACTTACCTGGCAGTTTGCCTCCATTCCTGTCCTTCAGCTGTACTGAAGAGCTCGGAGAGCTGTATAAATAGTATGGGACAGCTTGCTTCTTCATTCTTCTCCTCCTGTCTCAGGATCAGGCTAACCCGCTCAGCTGCTGAAGATGTGCTAGAGCTGAAGATACTTCTGTGAACTGCTTGGCAAATGACCACAGAATTTATGCTGGAGGGTGCCCGGTCTGCACTGCTGCAGTTGCTCTTCGTGTCAGACTGAGAAATTAAATCTCCTGTCATTTCTGTGAGACAGTCCCCTGTTGCACCCACTCGCCTTGTTTCAGACATTCTGAGATTAGGGCTGGCAGCTCTTCCTTCAGCACACTGTTTCTGGACCTCCCACTCCTCTCTTTGGCAAGCTGTTTGGTCCCAGTAGAGCAGAAGCTGAACAGAGCCAACAAGTCATCCTGCCTTTATAAGGGACTGGAGCTTGTTCAGACCAGACCCACAAAAATAAATGGCAGCACCACCCCAAACAATATTGCAAGGGAGAGAGGTTCAGCCCTGAAGAGACCAGTCTGAACTCACTTAGACAACTCCATTCTGCCCATTCGATCAGAGCCTGCTCACCTCACATAGAGGAGGCTCAGGCTTGTTTACAACTGTGCACTATTTGAAGCATTGCACAGGGCAAGCTGTCCTGTGAAGCAGAGAAATTTGAGACAAGAAAAGTGTTAAGGTGGGGGTAGGAAAAAAGAGTAGAAACCTGACACATCTGATCCTGTAATGCAGGGAAAGCTGAAAGGTTTCCAAAAAGTAGAGAAATTGGGGCTCTTTGAATAACAATGAATTGCCCAATGTGGAGGAGATGTAGGCAACTGCCTGGGAATGTTTACCTGACCATAACTGTATTTCTGGATGGCTGAACTAAGACCAGACACAGATCCATCCCCTCTAAATCCATGTAATCAGGGAAGCTGAGGCTCCCTGCTCAAATCATGACCATGACATTTACGTAAATAAGCAATAAAATTATGGTCTCATTAACACTGTTCGCAGAGGTCAGGATGATTGATACTTTTTACAGGATTGTATGAATTCTCCTAGGGACAACTGTTTTGGTCAATCAGGTCAACCCTGGCTCCTAAGGAATGCAGGAACAAACCCATGTTTTCTTGGCTCAACTGTACCTACTTTCTGGAGCAGGGCATGTGTATCTGATCCAAAGTCATCCTGCTGGCTTTTGTGCTTAAGACAGGACTACAACTAAAACTTTACCACTTTCTAATCCAGTGTCTTTAATCAGTACACCAAACAACTATAGTTGTTTGAAATAATGGAAAATACTTGTAGCTCGGTTTTAGGTTTTGGCAGTGGTTTGTTCTCCTAGCTTGTTTCAATTTAGTTTCTGAACGTTTCATTACCAGACTACGTAACATCAGCAGCAGGATTTTCTTTTCCTATTCTCCTTAACTTATAAATGTCTTATGTGCCAGTGTGGTCAGTTGGTTGTGTGATTGGCTAACAAACATTAATAAGCATATTGATCTAGATCCAGCATATGAATATGTAAGAAACCAGACCATTTGAACGATCAATCAACAAGAGAACCAATCAGCTGCTCAGAATTTAAATATAGCTTCAAACGAACAGCCAATCAATCACACGACCAACTGACCACACTGGCACACAAGACATTTATAAGCTAAGGAGAATAAGACAAGAAAATCCTGCTGATGATGTTATGTAGTCTGGTAACGAAACGTTCAGAAACTAAATTGAAACAAGCTTGGAGAGCAAACCACTGCCAAAAACTATAGTTGTTATCAAACTTGCAAGAAGAGAAAACTGATGTTGAATTTCTCATTGCATTTGTTTGTCTGTATTTCATATTTCTTAACATCCCATCTCCCTCCCTTTTAAGGTAATAAAAAGGGGAGGAAGTATTTAGGTTTTTCCTCTGTGCTATAATTCTAATGAAGTAACCTACATTGGGCTGTATTTAGCATCTTAGTATTATGTAAGAAATCTCATCCTTCCCCATATCTGAGTATTGCAACCTGGAGAGGATGAATATTCTGGATTAAATATGGGGAAGCCTTCTTTGAGAAGGCAGCTAGAAATTTTCCTCTATTTATTCTATCATATTTGCACATCAGCCAAACCAACTGCAAATCTAGGTGGCAAACAAAAAAGTAGAAAAAGAAATAATCTATAAAATAAAAGCAACACCATATTCACCTACAAGGAATACTCAGAATCAAACTGTTCAAGCTGAAGGTACATTGGAATAATATGGCTTTAAAGGCCTTGTGGAATGCAAAAAGGAAAGAGGCCAAATGTATCTTTGAAAGTGTATTCTGCTTTATGAGAACTACAACAGAGAAGGCGTGCAGCCTTGTGCACACACATATACAACCTTTGGGGGAGCGGAATTCCCCATAGCACCTTGAGATGTTCAGACAAGATGAGCAAGTTCAAATCTGCCAAGGTGGTGCATGCTATGATCTGGTTCTACCTGATAAACCAGCACTTTGAATTAAGCCTGAGAGCCTCCTGGGATCCAAGACAGCAACCTAAGGATTAATGTTATCCTGAAATGGCAGGTTGTCCAATCAGCAGGATGGCTGCTACATTCTGTACCAGCTGCAATTCAAGTCATCTCCAAGGGCAACCCCATTGTGAGCTCCAGTGAAGTAATGCAATAGCACTAGCAATAGTATTTAGAATTTAGATACCTCCCCATAGTGCTTTACAGAATTTTCTGGGCGGTTTACAATGTCAGCATATTGCTCCCAACAATCTGGGTCCTCAGTTTACCAACCTCGGAAAGCTGGAAGGTTGAGTCAACCTTGAGTCGGTCAGAATCGAATTCCAGGCTGTGGGCCAGAGGTGGGTTCCTCCCGGTTTGGACTGGTTCTCCCAAACTGGTAGTGACCCGCTGGTGATGTCACGATGACATCACCGATCCGGTTCGGTCGGTGCCGGTCTGTGGGCGCCGCCATCTTTTATTTATTTATTTATTTATTTATTTATTTATTTATTTTAATTTTTTTTCTTCTGCACATGCGCAGAAGCTGAGTTTCTGGTACTGCGCATGCAGCGCCATCTTGTTTTTGGTGTTTGGCGAGCACGAGGCACGTGTGCGGCCACGAGGCGCAGCCACGCAGTGTGGGAGGAAGCGAACCAGCAGCGAGGTAAGTTAGAACCCACCCCTGCTGTGGGCAGAGTTAGCTTGCAATACTGCATTCTAACCACTGTGCCACCACAACTCCAACCACGTGATCAGGACATGAGTCACCTTCATTAAGCCATCTGGGCTAGATGGGGTTTCAAGTGGCATACTAGCCAAAATTGACAATGTGAAGTTACAATATATGGTTTGAATAAGAGGTGTGTGTCTTTTGTACATAAATATATGAAGGACTGTTGATATATCTACAAGAAAGTGCAAGTATTCCTATGCATTGACCACTTGAACTTTTCTTCCAAAGTATTTTCATAAAATGAATTGTGATCAGTTGCACTTTGTGTCAATGCTCTTCATATCTTGAGCCCTCCATACACATTTAGTTCATTATCCAATTCATTATCTTACAGTAAAAAGGTTATCTATATTCCTAAAACATTCAGGAGAGATTGAGCTGGAGGGGGGAAAAGAGAAATTTATTTTATTGGCTCTTCCTGATTATTCACATTTTTAAAAGTTTCTTACTTTTTTTCAGACAAGTAATCTGCTATAGTATACAAAATAGCTACATTTTGTGTGCCAGCTTATAAAATCCACTAAAAGATTCTTACAGATTTACTTATTAAATAGGCTTTTTCTTCTGTAGCTGCATTTCATTCATTTTATGCACTGAAAATGATGTTGCTGGTTTGGAACCAAAAATAAAACAACTTACTTCTGTGTGCAATTACAACACACCTACAAAGGCAGACATAACAAACAGCTCTGGGCTAATGCTAAAGATTGCTACAAAGGGATAGTGTAAAGAAACCACCATATGTGTATAGTTCAAATATGTTTGCATGCACCAAAATATCAGGTGTTTTTACTGTAAACAATGCATATCTCATGGAGTGGGGTGGGGTTAAGAATAAAGATGGAAAGTGTCCAGCAAGTGCAACAAACATGTTTCACTGAGAGACATAACGGCATTATTACGTGCCAAACATGAGCACCTGAAAAAAGTAGAATTAATAACCTATTAAGAACATTTCTGTTTGGTGTTGTAGCAGAATTATTAATTTAGCTGACAATTTCAAAACACTGAAATGTCACAAAGCTAACAAAAACAAATTCTAAGATGACCTTAAGCTGCTGATAAATAATGCGCCATCTACATTGAATTCACATAGCATGGAACAGATCCTATACAAAACAATGTGATTCTAAGATGAAGTGAGACAGGATGGTTTATAACAATTGTTCAGTCTCTGTCTGGTAGTCTTGTGTCTTGGGCAATTCACAAATTAAACAATGCTTAATCTCCTTGATCTGTCTTTATTTTATTTATTTATTATTTTTTATCTCGTCTTTACCTTTTTTATAAATAACTCGCGGCAAACACACATAATGCTCCTTACACTTCCTATTTTCCCCACAACAACAACCCTGTGAGGTGAGTTGGAGTGAGAGAGAGTAACTAGCTCAAGGTCACCCAGCTGGCTTTCATACCTAAGGTAGGACTAGAACTGTTTTCTAGGCCAGCACCCAACCACTACACCAAACTGGCTCTCTTTATCAGCCTAAAGATTTCCTCCTCCTGCCAAATGCTTTTGAGATACAATTTTCCTGTTTTCTCAGACTCTTCTTCCTAGCCTTCACTGAATGCACCTTGAATATATCAGCTACTTCCCATAGAAGTGCATTACATAGAAGAGTTTTACTTCTTGGCCTTTGACCCATAAGCAGTAGTGGATTCTAAATCCTGTTGCTACCGGTTCGTGCACGCGCGTGTGTGTGCGATACTTCTGCGCATGTGCAGAAGCGTCCCGGGTGGTGGGTGGAACCTCCTGCCGCCGCCGCTACCAGTTCGCTGAACCAGGCCAAACCGGGAGCAACCCACCGCTGCCCATAAGCATTTTTAAAATCTTCCCTCGAAAAGTTTTGCACTGTCCTATGGCATGTTGTATATAAATAGGATTATGTGACTATTTCACAATATGGGCCATGCTGAAGGAAAGAAGTCTGAATCAAATCAAACTTGTGCAGTTCTGAAGGCATTCTTCTATCTGTGTTGAAGAGGCTGGCAAGTAAGCATATGAGTGTAAAAGGAAGGGGAGCATAACTGACTCTTTTTGGACTCTTATATCCCATTTTTCTGGATCAGTAGGAATGAAGCCATATCCTGTACTGTATCAGGAATAATGTAAACAAAGCTGTGATTGGTCAGATACTTAACACATTTGGTTTAGGTAGAAAACATCTGATTGATACCCAAGGGACTTGGGGGTAGAGAGAGGATCAGGGGTGATACAGGTTCAAAGCCATTATTAATAGCAAGCCATGGACCTGATTAAAACCTCCTCATGTCTTACTCATTTTTTCATAATATCACTACACAGAGAAGTTTTACCTCCATGTCCTCTATTATTTGGTTTACAAATTGCACTGAGAATAATCAATGCTTATCCAAACCACCTTAGCTAAATTTGTACAACCCAAGTGAATCACATTATGGCTTAGCATATTTACCAACTCTAGGTTCACATATTGCACAAAACTGTGATATACTTGGGTCTGAAATTAGTATGACGTTTGATGTGTGAAATCAAAAGGGGAGTCTGCGATCAGCAGCACAAGGGAAGAAACAGTGACAATATAGCAATTAAAAACCACAAACATTTTATATCCACAATTTTGGGCAACAGCACAGATGGATTGCCTATCTCCGTGATGGCGAACCTATGGCACGTGTGCCACAGGTGGCACGCGGAGCCATATCTGAGGGCACATGAGGCGTTGCCCCAGCTGATTTTTGGCCTTCTTTTCGGCTGTTTTCGTTCTCCCCAGGCTTCAGGAAAGCCTCCTGAAGCCTGGGGACGGCGAAAACGGCCCATCGGGCCAACCGGAAGTTCACTTGTGTGCGTCACCCCCAGCCTTCTTTTCACTGTCAGAGGTCTTCAGGAACTTCTTCGGCTTTGGACAGTTGCAGCCAGGCCTCCCACACCTCAGCCCATTTCTTATGCAGCCAGCAAGGCTTTCCTGAAGGCCTCTGCAGCCGATAACAGAGCTCCAGATCGATCCGGAGGTATCGAAGGTAAATAGTAGGGCAGCTCCACTTCTGTTTCATTTCCGAACTTCCGATTGGCCCGTTGGGCCATTTTTCGCCATCCCCAGGCTTCAGGAGGCTTTCCTGAACCCTGGGGAGAGCGAAAAACAGCCCAACGGGCCTACCGGAAGTCCAGAGGCTTCAGTGAGGCCTGTGCGCATGCGCGGGGGGCAGCGCGGGGGTTGTGCGCATGCATGGGGGAGGGCATTGTATTATGGGTGTGGGCACATGTGCGCGCGCTATTGCGCGTGCGGGCACCCTTTTGGCACCTGAGCCAAAAAAGGTTCACCATCACTGGCCTATCTTGTATGCGTATAACCAATGTGAAATATACACCCAACACAAATTGTTTACTTTGCTTGTTGAAAGAAGATCAGAGTCATGAACACTGGAAAAATCAATATCAGCTTTCTAGCCTTGATTAGAAGTTGGGCACCAACTTAAAGACCTCCTATTCTGGTTGTCACCCTTAGCAACAGCTGGCTGATCTGGAGGAGAGATGGAAGTGGCAGTCTACTCATTCTTTCTCTATATCCTGATTAGCCTCTATATCCTGATTTAGTTTCTGGAAACTGCTGTTCAGACATACTCATGGAATACAGCTTTATCTCCTATCTTTGATTATCTCTGCAAGGGATAATCAGAGACTTTCATGCCTATGTGCCCAGGGCAGCCTCCCATTGCTGCCCCTTTCCCAGTTGCATAATCTACAATGTGCAGGCAATGCCTCATGCCACACCCTGAAAGTAACAAGAACATTTTGTTGTTGTTGTCTTCCATTGTTATTAAACTGTTCATGAAAAGCTGACAGGTTGCTACAGGTATTTGGAGAAGAATTATCTTCAATTTCTTTGTTCTAAAACTAAAGAAGTTTTACCAAAGAAAAAAATGTATGCTAAACTAGGAAAACCACTAAAAGGGGGTTGAATTTTATAGCAACCACGAGATGGCAGGGCAATGCCACACACTTACAGTATATATCTGTGTTAATCCCCCCCCCAAGTAACTTTTTACAAGTACTACTATCTTTTCAGGAATGGCTTCTGTCATTTCTTAAATATTTTTCATATTTTCAGCTTAGAGCTATTCCAAGTACTATTTCATAGCGTTTGAAAATCCAAGTAATATGTTGTGACAAACATATATCTGTATAGCTATTTACTCAACATCCAATTCCCTTTCAGGGTAAAAGGAATTATGCATTAAGACTTCCCATTATGCAGCGGAAAAGGAGTAAGAAGTAGTAAGCTAAAAAAGGGTATGAAATAAGTTTATGCCAGCAACATTAATTATGCCTCTCCACACCTTTCTGTCCTTGCAGCACATTCTTATTACCACCATCTCCATACACAGCTCCATATAGTGCTATTTGTTACATATATGTAACAAGTGTTCTTACCTGTCTCTTCTCTGAGGTTCTCATCAAGTCTATCCAACTTTGACTTTCTCCATCTTCCATTTTCTCTCTTACTTCCTATTTTTCGCTTTGTGAATCTATTCTTTCATTAAGACCAAGGTACTTTTTTATGTCTTTCACTTTTGTTTTCAATCCACATTCCTCATCACTTATTCATTCTTGACTCTGTTGCTTGTTTTGTCAGATACATTATCTTATTCCCACTGCATTCAAATTACTTTTATGTTTCTCTTGACATTCTTAACTCTTTCCCTACAAGAGTACTGCAAGTCTTTGAATTCAGGACTGTTTCCCCAATCTGGGGTTAGATTGGTTACTGAGACTGTGGTGAATTTGTTATCATGTAATATGTTTTCATCTATCCTTTAACACTTCTACATACTTTCTCTTCCTGCAATTTCTTCACTCCTATTCCTTTCACTTTTTTTCTTGTGTCCATTTCCCCCCAAAATACATTCTTGATATTATCATTCAGAACCTCTTCTCACAGATTCTGTCAGTCTGTCCTCATAAAACAGCAATGACTTATGCTTAGAACAAAAAATATAGAATAATAGGATTGGAAGAGATCTTGGAGGTCTTCTAGTCCAACCCACTGCTCAAGCAGGAGACCCTATACCAGTGATGGCGAACCTTTTTGTCGCCGTGTGCCAAAAGTACGCGCGTGCGTGCACGCCAGCACTCCCGCGTGCCAGCACCCATAATGCAATGTGCGGCCCCCTGCGCATGCATGTGCACACACACCCATGTGCACCCCCCCACGTGCATGCGCCCCACACTGCGCATGCACACGTCCACTGCGCATGCGCCCCTGTACCCCGTTTTGGATCAACCTTTGCCGGCATGAATGGCCTGCCTTTGCAGAGGCAGCGGCGGCTCCTCCTCCTCCTGCCAACCTCACGCTCCAGGCAGCATCCAGCCAGCAGGACCATGGAGGAGCGAGCCACCCAACCTGCTGTTGCTGGCGCGCCACCCTTGGACCAATGCTCCGCTCTGGGCATCAGCGGGCGCAGCCCAGCCCATGCGGCCTGCCCCTCTCGGGGACCGCAAGCTGGCTTGCCCCGCTCGGCCTGGCTCCCAACCCCACCGCCAGCCACTCTTGCCTTACGCGGCGGTGGCGGCGCCTCCTCCTCCTCCTGGCTGCGACTTGCAGGCCGAAAGCGCAGCCCGGCAGCACCCGTGCTTGGAGGAAAAAAGAGCTGGCCGAGCGCCTGCATTGGCAGGAGCACCGGAAAGGCGGCCCGCTTGCCTTTGTATCTCGTGCAGCAGCAGGAAGCCGGGCATTGCCAGGGCCCTTGAAGCCACCCAGCGGTCTTCGCCCTTCTCGAGCAGAGCCGGTGAGGAAAGCAGCCTCCCGAGTAATGGTGAGGCGGCTCACAATCTCCGAGCCGTCGCGCCACACACACACAGTACCACACCACGCACCCTAGTTTGCAACTGCTGCCCTTGATGTTCAGGGCAAGTCCCTGAAATTTGCCATGCTGGACGCTGCCTGGAGCGTGAGGCTGGCATGAGGAGGAGGTCGCTCCGGCCTCCCTCCCCGCCCTGCTGCCCCGTGCGCCCGAGCCGGCTGGTCACTCCTGCCCTTCCCCCTTCAGCTGCCACTGCTGGTCTTCTGGAGCCTCGCTTCCCCCCCCCAATGGACCACTTCAGACTCGTGCCAAATTAGGCGGAGGGAGGGGGATGGTAAAGAAGAGGCAGCTGCCGGGCGCATGAGGATTCCCAACCCTTCCTTTTCTCCCTCTGGCATTGAACCCGGCCAACTTGCTTGCCCACAACCACACTTGGTTACCCTGTTTGTTTTCATTTAGCTGCCGCTCAAACTCGTAGAAGTCCAACGTGGCTAGGGGAAGGACTCTCGGTGGCTGGAAGGGGGGGGGGAATCCCGGGCACAAGCAGCAGGGTGAGAACCGCTGCGCAGCCCCAGGAGAGAAGCAGGGGCACGGCTGCTTGTTCTCGGTGGCTGGAAGGGGGGTGGGTGGGATTTCTCACTTGTGCCCGGGATGCTGGAGGAGAAATCCCCCCTTCCAGCCACCGAGAACAAGCCAGCGCAGCCCCCTCCCGCCCCTTCTCCCAAGGGAGCACACCCGCTTCCCGGCCAGCACGTCTCTTACAGACGTTCCTTTGGTACGGACTCCGCTCCTTCAGCAGCGTTGCTTGTTCTCGGAGGCTGGAAGGGGGGGGATTTCTCCTGCAGCATCCCAGGCACAAGCAGCAGGGTGAGAACCGCTGCGCAGCCCCAGGAGAGCAGCATGGGCAGGACTGCTTGTTCTCGGTGGCTGGAAGGGGGGGGGATTTCTCGCTTGTTCCCGGGATGCTGGAGGAGAAATCCCCCCCCTTCCAGCCACCAAGATCAAGCAGCCGTGCCCCTGCTGCTCTCCTGGGGCTGCGCAGCGATTCTCACTCTGCTGCTTGCAGCCGGGATTCTGGAGGAGAACCGCCGCCCTCGCCCGCCACCGAGAAGAAGCAGCGCTGCTGCTGCTTCTCTTCTGGGGTGCCTGAGCTGGCCAGGTGCTCTGGACTGCGGATGCACGTTGCTGTGGGCTGGAGAACTGGGGCCACACAAGAAGCCCGCTCAGGCGGGGAGGGAGGGAAGCCCCAGCCAGCCGGTCCTGGCTGACAGCTCTGCTCCCTTAGGAAGCGACAGCCGGGATCCTGTCTCCGCGTCTTTGGGCACATGAGCTGTTCTTCGCACGCATGCGCGCCAGATACCAGGCCAAGTGGCCAGCGCGCATGCGCATACCGGAAACAGGAAGATCATCTTCCCGGTGAGTGCATGTGCACTGGGTGACTGTTCTTTCAGTTTCTGGCGCTCCCTCGTGTGTGAAGACCAGCTGGCTGGTCACCGGAACCCGGAAGAGCAACGGGCGATGGCTCTGCGTGCCCGGAGAGATGGCTCTGCATGCCACTTCCAGCATGCGTGCCATAGGTTCACCATCACGGCCCTATACCATTCTGGACAAATGGCTTTTCTTGAAAATCTCCAGTGATTGAGCACCCACAACTTCCAGAACCAAGCCTTTCCACTGATTAATTTTTCTCACTGTCAAGAAATTTCTTCTTAGTTCTAGATTTTCCCCATTAATTCTTGTCCTGGCCTCTGGTGCTTTGGAGAATAGAATAGAATAGAATAGAATAGAATAGAATAGAATAGAATAGAATAGAATAGAATAGAATAGAATAGAATAGAATAGAATAGAATAGAATAGAATAGATATATTATCTTTCCTTCGCCACGTGGTCCAGCTAATCTCCGTGCCTTGCCTCCGCACCTCGCCTGCTCTGCTCACCAAAGGTAAGCATGCCGCCTGCTCGCCCTTCGCCTTGGGTCGGGGCCCAGGGACACGCCATTCCCTGGCTCTGGTCTTGCCCCGGAGCTGCCCCCCGCTCGCTGCCCGCCTCGGACAGGTCAGGGAATGTGCTATTCCCCAGCTCCAGCCTTGCCCCGGAGCCGCCGCCCACTCGCTGCCTGCCTTGGCCAGATCGGGGAACGCACCATTCCCCTGCTCCGGCCTTGCCTCGGGCCTCTGTCCGCTCACTGCCCGCCTCGGCTGGGTTGGGGAATGTGCCATTCCCCGGCTCCAGCCTTGCCCCAGGCCTCCGCCTGCATGCCGCCGCCCCCCTCTGGCCTCAAACTACCAGACAGTTCTTCTTACCTAAAGCAATGCAGTGGAGATCTTGCAGCCGTCCCTTGCCGAGGCTCAGTCGCTCGCGGAGACACTCCATGTGGACTCCGGGTCAGCAGCTGCTTCTCTCCGCTGCTGCTCTTGCTGGGAGAGAGAGCGTCTCTTCTGCAATTTAGCAGCTATGAGCCACCACTTTCCTCTAAGTTCCATCCGGAAAGTGCGCAGCACAGAGAAGCAGCAGCCATGTTGAATGCTGTTTCTCTGTGCCACAGCGCTTTCCGGATGGGACTTAGAGGAAAGCGGCGGCTCACAGCTGCTAAATTGCACAAGAGACGCTCTCTCTCCCAGCAAGAGCAGCAGCTGAGAGAAGCAGCCGCTGCCCTGGAGAGCAGAGATGGAGCGGAGCAGGCCCCGAAAGGCTGCTCGGTCGACCCTCACCGTGTGGCAGAAGCTGCGCATGCACGGAAGCCGTGCGTGTGCGCATGCGCGCACACTCACATTTTCAGCGAACCGGTTGTTAAATGGGTTGAATCCCACCATTGAGGAGAACCTATACCATTTCAGACAAATGACTGTTCAGTCTCTTCTTAAAAATCTCCAGTAATGATCCACCCACAATTTCTTTTTTTTAAAAAGTTTTTTATTTTTTTATTTTTATACATCTCATGTTGTGAATGGTTTGTTTTCTGGGTTTCATACATATCAATACAAATAATCATAACAATATTATTCTTAATAGTTACAATTCATTTTCATTTCTGATTTTAACACATAATATCTGCTATCATCTTCCAATTCTAATCCTTCTCATTATTCTACCACACTTCCTATCATTTTAATATCTATTTTACTCTTTTCCTCCTCATATTCCTGTCTCTATTTTAGCCCTCTTTTTTTCCTTCTCCTATCATTCTAATAATCAAAGAAGTGATCTTTCCTTTTTTCATTATTCAATTTTCCGTATATGAATCATGATCTATTCTCTAGCTTTTCATTATTGCTCACAATTTTTATGTATATTTTTCTCCAATTCTTCATTTTTTGTAATCTTACTATTTATACAAGCTCCTAACAAGTATTCAAAAATAATTTTTATCTCTTACACCACATAGTTATTCAACTTATATAATTCTAATATTCGAATATTCTTACACATTCTTAAAAAGCTTTCATATAATTCTCATTTACAAACTAATTTTCCAACCTATATAAATCTAATAATAGTATACATTACATTACTACATTACTGATATATATTGAAAACATTTTTTTCTCTTACATCACATACAAAACAGTTATCCAACTTATATAATCCTAATATTCATGCACATTTAAATGCTTTCATAAAATATTTCACCTTTTCTTTCCCCTTTATCCCACATCTTTCACCCACATCCAAATTTTTAATCTTCTTTTTTTGGGGGGTTGTCTCCCATATACTTCTTTTAAATTTTTCATTTCATCTACTTTTAGTTCTGCCTTAGAACTATGCCCTCTAGCTTTCTCTCTCTTCACCCTTTTCCCCCACTTTCTAATTATATAACTACCTGTTCTGGCCCCCTTTTCTCCTCTCAAACTATCTTCCTGTTTCTCCCATCTCATTTCACATCTTTTAAAGTATTTTTCTCCTGTTCTAGTTTCTTATTCACCATCAATTTTACTAATATCTTCTTGTTGTAGTCTTCTTCATGCTGATTTCCCAGTTCTGCTGTCTCCAGTGCTGTTTCTGGTACCTCTGATCCTTCCTCATTGTCCTGATCTTTACTTGTCATTCCTTGTATTAGTTTTTCCAATTTTTTATCTATACAATCCATACACCCAAATATTACCTTCATCTCCTTGCGTTGTTCTTTTATAGAATCCTTAATGTCTTGGTACATCGATTCCATTTTATTAAATGAGCCGAGGTGGCGCAGTGGTTAGAGTGCAGCACTGCAGGCTACTTCAGCTGACTGCTAGCTGCAGTTCGGCGGTTCAAATCTCACCGGCTCAAGGTTGACTCAGCTTTCCATCCTTCTGAGGTGGGTAAAATGAGGACCCAGATTGTTGGGGGAAATATGCTAACTGTGTAAACCGCTTAGAGAGGGCTGTAAAGCACTATGAAGCGGTATATAAGTCTAACTGCTATTGCTATT